>JALMGF010000491.1:5000-182335 GCA_023333645.1 Sceloporus occidentalis | reverse complement strand
CATTGAGGATATAAACGTTGCGTAGAACTTTGTCAAAATCAACATCCATTTAAAAGGCCCATTATTACAGGTGACAAATGCAGTTTAAATATAAAAATCTGTTTACAGAAATTAGTTGACCGACTATATGCATATTAGGTATAGAAGATTATTGGATGACCTGGGACTAAATACCCTAATAAATTAATGACCTTTTTTTGTGCAATAGTGATCAGCCATCACAACTTGTGTATACATCCCAACGTACATTCACACTGTGCAGCCACTTTTTTAATTCAATGTAAACAATATAACAGATGTCATAAGAAAAATCAACTCTCTTTTACTAGGATCAATAATCACTGAATGATTCACTTTTCATTATAAGTGTCTTTTATTCCCAAGAGGCTGTGTGTGTACATCATTTTAGGGTAAAGACATATTCCAGTGACCAAATCAAACTGTAAAACAGACAGAAAAAAAAAACAGGTAGTTTAACCTCTTCCCTGCTTCACACTGCATTGCAGGCATCTACTGTTGAAATAAAGAGGTTCCATTAAAGGGAGGATTTTAAAAACACAATGTTTTAGAGGTTTAGTTTCCCCATCTGAGTTTCTCAAAGTTCCTGCAGGTGTATATCTTCATGTAAATATTTCTTACTTATATACTCATATTGTATATGTCCACCTTGGGAAGTAATACTGTTATTCTTGGAAGTGTGAAAGTCCAACCTTTACCCCACCATCTGGGTGTCCATAGGGCCACTGTGAGGCCTTCCAGCTGGTCTTTTTCTTCCTTGGCTGGGGCCAAACAGGCTCTGGTTTCAGATACAAGAGGAGAATAATCTTTATGCAAGCTCTCTCTCTCTCTAGCTTTCCTCCTCTCTCAGGCTGAGGGCAGAAACTTGTACTGCTGCTGTCGGATCTGAGCTAACTTTTTCCGTGCTTCTTCCAACTCTCTCTCCTTTTTTAGCATTTCCTCCTGGGCAGCAATGATCTAAGCAATACAAATGGAATATGTTTAGTCTCTCTTATTATTGAATCAGAATTTAATCATCCTGACCAAATGGTTATAACACATACTGAAATGTTTCACAGCTTTAAAGTTCCCCTCATGCCTTGTAATGTGCAATCACTGCAATCTTTTGTTTCAGTAGTTTGGCAAGATACATATATATATTATTTTCTCTAATGTTTCAGGGTCTATTTAATAAAAGCAAAACCAGATTCACAAGTGTTGAATGGGAGATTGCCAGGCACCGCAGAATGAAGATACCACACTCAAAAAAGGGTGATTACTGTAGAGGACTGGACATTTATCTCATGGAGGTTTAAATAAAAAACTGTAGGGTTCATACTTTTACCAAAACTATCTTAGGTACTTTATTTCCTGTCTGTAGATTTGCAGATGTTCTAGAGCGTATGTCTGTTTTGGTGAATAATGTTCATATATGTACCTCTTACAATTGGTAGCCCCCTATTTGGTCTATATACAATTAAACCATACTAGGGTTTCCTCAATAAACAGAAAAGGCCACGAGTTAATTTTGTCTAGAAGTTATCCATTACTTCTGCGCGATACAGCACCTTCTATAACCTATATGAAACAATTTTACCCACTAGATCCTTCAGATGTTCACCACGTGTTACTCATACTTCAAGCTGGGTAACAAAGGTCTGAGATTGAGAAGGATTGAGAAATGGAATTGTGTACCCCGAATTCAGGTGCACACAAACAGACAGGGCTCCTTTTGTTTAAGTACACACATTTGTTATACTGACCTGTGCAATTCCCCCTACAAACTTTGTCTTGACCACCACATCATCATCTTCGGCTTTGCTGAAAGCAGCTTTCTGCGCCGCTCTCACAAGGTTATCAGAGGCACGTTTCACAGCATTACCTGCAGCCTGTTTTGGGAAAGGAAAAGTATGGACAGACAAGAGGAGGAGAGTGAACGAGGAAACAGAGACATGAGGGAGCCAAAGGAAAGCAGTATGAGAGGGGGAATGAGAAAACAATGAATGAATGTTGAATAAAAATCTATTTTGAAATGAATTTAAAAGAAAATAACTGAACTTCAATATGGAATGGAGGATCTATCCCAATTCCATTGTGAGCTTTGTCATCTTTTGATCAGACATATTTTTCTAACTATAGACCTCTTTGAACCAACACTAGCCTAATGCCAATTAAAAAAGTAATAGTGATAGCTCTGCCAGGACAGGAGTTTCCCATCAGCCTTGCTGCGTGACACTGCCCAAACCCCATGTAGTCTTGGACATGCTACCTGAAGTCTCCTCATGGCTTCCGAGTCTTGGTCAGCTTTCACCTTGCAGGCCACCAGGAGCTGGGCAGTGGAGGCTGCTACTTGCTTGGCAGAGGAGATCAGTTTCTCCTCACTGGCGTGGCCCTGCACTGAGGCGTTGGCCGATTCACACAGGTTACTGGTTGCTGCAGCCACCATTCTAGCCTAGAAAAAGTCAGAGTGGCCATTTTTAAAATGACCATAAACAGAAAGATAGTATTCCAACCACTGGACTGCCTGAAGGGTAAACACCTCAAGATAATCTTTCCTTTTTTGTGTAATAGTTGGCTAACTGTGCTTAGTGAGTTATGTTTTCAAAGCTACACAATATACTGAAAGTTCTGCAAAGCTTACAATCTAAATGGGATGTTGAATTAGTGGCAAAAACGGGAGTGAAAATGTGTAATGAATTCCAGTGTCTGGTGTTGCTGGAACACTAATCAGTGTTTGATCTTTGTAGCAGGTGGTTGCATTCAGGTAGGTATGTATAGCCGAGTGTAATATGGTGGTCTTGTAGGTGGATACATGGATTTTATGGACTTGATGGTAGTAAGTAAAATGGGTAATAGTGGCTAACCTTGATTTGAGGCACAATGGGTGGCAATATCTGACCTTGAGAGGAAGCGGGTCCATCAGGAAGCAGTATTCATTCCAGGATTTACAAATTCAAAACTCAATAGGTGGATTTATAGGATTGCGTAGGAAAAATACAGGTGACTGGTATATGTAGAGGCTGAGGGAGATCCAAGGCAGGGGAGGGGGAGGGGTGTTAAGTAATGGAGCAGTAGGGTGGGAAGAAGACCAGTCATAAGCAGAACCCAACAGCCGAGTAGGGAGCAGGATCGGTTAAAGGAATATGTAGATATTAGAATACACTTTATATAAAGCTATACAAAACATGCGTGTACAATGTACAGGTGGCACAGTTTATTACGGGATGTACATGAAAGAGATAGCAAGCAAGAGCACAGTTTACATTACTTACAGCTGAAATGAGTCCTTGAGACCACTGACCATCATCAGCTGCATTGGCAGCAATAGCTCCAACCTGAAACAGTAGACCTTAGATCAGAGGAATCCCAGTCTTTTAAAAATAAGGTTCTATGAATGTGAAATAAGATTGTTAACGTCATCTGATTTCCCAATCAGCTAAATATAGAAAGTCCTTAGTGTCTAGAGCATCTCTTACATCCAAAGCCTACGTAGCAAGGAAATCTTGATTCTGACATCATGTAGAAGTCCTGGATGGGTGAAACCCATAGTGTGGAGATTGCAACACTACTGAAATCCTTTTATTGCAGATACATTTTCATTTCAGGGATTTCTTTTATTGAGGACAGAGTTTTTCCCCGTGGACATTTAATGTGGATGTTTTGTGGACACTTTCCTGGAGATTTTATTTTGCTCTGAAAGTGACATAAATGTGATTATCTTCTGATCGGAATGTGTCCTTTCATTTAAGCTTGCCGACCATTATACACACATGGGTCAGAGACCCACAATACAGATTTGAAGCACACATCATTCCCAACTCTGTGAGCGCAATACTGAAAGAGGGGAGAAGCATTGCTTTATTTAAAGTGTTAGACAATATATTTTATACAACTTTTTATGTTGTTAACACTGAAATATTGGAACACCATTACATATCAAGGAATTATCAGGCTGTGGAAAGGAAAAAAATTTAACTTTTATACTAGATTGCTCACTGAGTGATTCTTTCATCATGTATGACCCTTTTATTGTGCTAAACAAGCAAGAGGCCCCAGAATTACACACATTTTCACATTCAGGATCCAATCAGATTTCTCCCAAGGAAATGCTAAATGCCTTTAATGTATTAGCCTTCGCTGAAGGCCTATAAGTAGAAGGAAACGTGGTGTCAAAAAGCCGTTTAGTAACAGAGTTGGCATGTGTACTGGCTGCCAGATGGGGATTTCCATGGTACTGAGGTTAGACTTGTCATGTAACTATTTACTGGATATGATCCAGAGTAGGATAAAGCAGCGGGTTACCAAATGCTAAAAGAGGATTAACCAAGATCTCCCTCCCCACCTTATCAAATCTCACATTGTCACATTGCTGACAATTTTAGACTGGCACAGAGACATACCAGCATGTACATCAGAAAACACGGAACACTCAACAGCCATTGCTTGGATAAGGAAAGCAGAATCATATGGAAGTTGGAATCTGCTGTATATTAAAAGAAAAAAAAATGCTTGCACCATGCAATTAAACTTCATTAAAATACCCTTGTTTTATTGAGAAATATGTATGCTACTAATTAGTCAGCACAACTATATATATATATATATATATATATATAGTCAGAAAAAAAGTGGCTGGTGTATCATACATCTGTCTCCATCAATCTGAAACTACACACTGTTGAGTAATATAACAGTAAGCTCATTAAACTCTGATAATTGTCAGTGCCCATGATATAAAAATAAAACTAAACCAGGGGGCATTCATTTTTCAAGAAGTAATGCAAAAAATCAGATATATGTTCATGCTGGAGATGTGTAAATACACATACATACATACTGTACACACATATATTATATAAACCAGATTTTCAATGGGGGTTGAATAATGTCTGCCTGGGAGAGACCTTTCTGATGCAGTATAACTACCTTGTGATTTGTTGCTGTGCCATGGTGTATAAATTGTCTTCAGCAACCTCACCGGGTTTATTCCTCCTACACACCTGTTTTTTCGGAAGCATTCTTACTTTTTTCACACCTGCCTAAAGTACTGTATTGGTATTCAAATAAATTCATGACAAATAATTCATGACACTGGGCTGCAATTTGGACACCCCTTACCTAGGGAGTCCAGGGGTTCCTAAAAAAATAGGCCATAGAATCCACACAGATGAGCTCACAATGATGAAAACACACGTTTCTGTCCAGTCTGCCTTACCTTGCCCTGTGCTACCAGCTCTCTTTGTGCAGCTGATGCAGATTTCACTAATGCACTTGTTGCGGCAGCAATAGACTTGGCTGCCTCTAGGATCTGTTCCTCAAAATCCAGTGTCTCGTCTGCCTGCTGAATTAGAAAATAAAATTAAAAAAAGTCATTTACTTAAACTATACACACATTTTTTGTTTGTTCCGTTACCTAGACAGAATTTCCAGCCTCTAATATATGATGTAAAATACCCATCTCTCTAACTAAAGAGACCTAAGTGTTCATTCCCTATAACCTTCTTGGTATCTGTTACCACAACCCCTAGTTGTGGAGGATCTACAGGACACTAACAATATGTTAGTATGCCTCGAAGGACATACAGAAAATGAATACATGCTAACAGAACGTGCATGAAAATAAAAACATGCAGCACTTACCCTAGGCTTGGCTCTGGGTTTAAGCTGCTCCAGTTTTTTGGCAGCTGCCTCAATAGACGCAGCCGCCCCGAGGAGTTCAGTTTCAGCGATTACCGTGGGGTCTTCTGGGTCCACCCATTCAGTGCCTAACGAGGTAGAGGTGAGAAAGATCACAGTGTGATACGGAAGATGGATTAACTTTTCGTACCAAAAAGTAACAAGGAACCATCACTGTATTGCACCATCACTCTCTCAAGAACTTAAGACATTGGTTTTTGCATACAAATGTTATAATCCTACTAAGCAGAAAGTAAAAACATGTCCGAGCCATTTTGTCTGTGTGAATACTTCAGTTTACAATATTTGACTAAATAGGTACGATGAGCGTAACGGTAGTGGGGTAGTAAATACTTTTTTATTCCCTTATCCCTCAATCTCTTAATAGATTGTAAATTCACAACCACAGGGCCCTTTTTATCCTTCAGTACCAGCATTTCTAAATGTGTATTATTATTGTCAAACTGCATTTGTAAATGTTTTATATTATTGTTTTCACTGTCCTCCTATTGTAACAGCACTTCAGAATCTAATGATGGTCTATAAATAAATAATGGACTCTCTCATTCTTAGTACGCTGCGTAAGAAAATAATATGAAAGCAAAAAATAAAATGTTGAGTAAAAAACATTATCAGGCTTAATATTTGGTTTGCACAACATATATCCAAAGCCACGATACTAAAATAAAGTAGGCAGATGCCCTAATCAGAAGAAAGCGAAGCATTAGGGAACTCACAAACGCTGTGTGGTATAAGGAATTTTGGTCACATGTCTATTGGCTTTAGAACTGCGTAATGATTTGAATAAGAGAGAAACAGTGATATTTATCTCTTCTTTCAAGGCTTAATCTGAATGGTTTTTTTCTGATATGCCATTAAAAACAGAGCATTTCACATGGTGCAGAGCAATAAGATTTACAGATCCTTAAATCTATGAACCAAATAAGGACGATGTAATTAGGAACAATAATAATAAATAATAATAAATTAATAATAATAGAGAGAGGAGAAAACCCACCTTTCATGGTTTCGGTGGTCTGGATGAGCTCAGTCACAGCCGCTGCAATACGCTTTGAGAACGCAGATAACTGATGTTTTGCTTCTGGGGTCGGCTTTTGCAGAATCTAAATTGATTCACATTTATTTTTATTTGCTTTGTACAGACATTATATTATTAGCAAGCACTCATTGCCACTTCCCTAGCCTAATATTTGTCAGAAAAGGAACAATCTTTTATCTCTGTTTGGATTCATAGGCATTTATCTTCAGTGTCCTTCCAGACAATTAAAGGCAAAGGACTTTAGGAAAACAGATAGGTTGCAAACGGCTACTTTACATTAATGTGCTATATAGCCTCTTTAGCAATTTTCCAGACAGCGATCAGCCATAACAATATGACCACAGACAGTGAATAACACTGATAAATCTTATCATGGCACACGTCAGTGGGTGGGATATATTAGGCAGAGTGTACATTTCCTCCTCAAAGTTGCTGTGTTAGAAGCAGGGAAAATGGGCAAGCATCGAGGGGCTTTGAGAAAGGACAAAGTTTGCGTCTCTTGTGGGGTGTTGCTGGTCTGCAGTGGTCAGAAGTGGTACAAGGAAGGCAAAGTGGTGAACTGGCCACAGGGTCATGGGTGGTAAAGGCTGGCCCCTGTGGTTGAATCCAACAGAGCTACTGTAGCTCAAAACGCTGAAAAAGGTTAATGCTGGTTCCAGAACATGCAGTTTGTTGCTTATGGCGCTGCATAGCCACAGACCAGTCAGGGTGCCCATGCTGACCCGTGTACACTGCTTAAAGCGCCTACAATGGCCAAGTGATCATAAAAACTGGACCACTGAGCAATGGAAAGCGGCCTGGTCTGATGAATCACGGTTTCTTTTACATCACTTGGATGGCCCGGTGTGTGTGTGCGCTGCTTACCTGGAGAACACATGGCACCAGGATGAACTATGGGAAGAAGGCAAGCTAGCTGAGGAATGTTCTGCTGGGAAGCCTTGGGTCCTGCCACTCTCGTGGATGTTACTTTGACATGCACCACCTATCTAAGCATTGTTGCAGACCATGTACACCCTTTCATGGACACGGTATTCCCTAATGTCATTGGCCTCTTTCAGCAGGATAATGTGGCCTGCTACAAAGCACAAAAAGATTCAGGAATAGTTTTAGGAACACAATGAGCTCAAGGTGTTCACTTGGCCCCCAAATTCCCCAGATCTCAATCCAATTGAACATCTGTGGGATGTGCTGGACAAAAGTTCAATCCATGAAGGCCCACCCTCACAACTTACAGGACTTAAAGGATCTGCTGCTAACGTCTTAGTGCCATATACCACAGCACACCTTCAGAGGTCTAGTGGAGTCCATGCCTCAACGGGTCAGGGCTGTTTTGGCAACAAAATGGGGGACCTATACCATTTTAGGCAGGTGGTCATAATGTTATGGCTGATCGGTGTATAATTCCATAAAGTGAGGGGGGGAAAAAAAGTCACTTCGTCAAATGACACATGGTGTTTCAGCACGGATACCATAAATTATAGCTATGAAGTCTAGTGAAAATCAAAGGTGTTGGAACTAAATTTCAGCTTTTTGGGTAGAACAATCTGGCAGATTTCGAGTTCCAACTAAACGACGGTATAAAACAATTATACACATACATTATACTTACAACACAGAACAAGCACCCAAATGTTTTCTTTTTAAACAAACCTAGAATTGTCTATGAAACACCACCATTGACTGCAGAAGTCACTTTTCAGAAAGACTTCTGCAGTCAGTGGTAACACTACATAACCAATTCCTTTAAAATATTTTCTTTTTACATACACAGAGGACTCACATCTTTACTTTCAAAAGATTTGCTCTGCTTTTATTTCTAGATAAAAGCAGAGCAGATTATATACGTTAACATGTCCTAATAATGTACATCTCTGTTACTTTACTCCAGGGCTTGACAAATTTGTTGTGAATCTAGGCGCCAGCTAAAAAAGTTAGGAGCCAGGATTTTTTTTAAACTAACAGTTGGTCAGGAGTGATCTGATCATCATCAGCCCACTTACTAAACTCACAGCATTTGACCTGGAAGCACTCTGGACTTCCAGGTCAGTGCTGTGGTTTTTTTTTTATTATTATTATTTTGATTATTTTTTTTTTTTACTCTTTCAATGCTGATGTTCCATTGGAGCACAGCATTGACTGATATTTAGTCCCCACAAGCTTTTGGGGACAAATGTTAACCCCTGCAATGCCACGAATGTGTCACACAATTGTGGCATTGAAGGGGTTAACGCTGCACTGTCGCTCTCATGGAGCGATTGGGCAGCAGGGGAGGGTTGGGGCTGGTCTCCACACTCATGTGGAGACCGGAGAACCCTCTCCCCTGTCCCTGAAGCTGCCTCTGGCAGCTGGGACGCAATTGCTGGTCTATAGACCAGCCATTGCAGGGGGGAGTCTCTCTGATGACTGCTGTAGGCTTCCATGCCTACAGGAGTCAAAGGGCTTGTGGGGGCTCGTTTTTTGCTGTTGCTGGACCAGCAGCAGAGCCCCTTGCAAAACGGGAATTGAAGGGGTTAATGCTGCACTGTCGCTCTCATGGAGCGATCAGGCAGCAGGGGGGTGTTGTGTCAGGTCCCCACACTTGTGTGGGGACCCAATCAACACGCAACCCCCTTCCCTGAAGCTGCCTGTGGCAGCTGAAAACACAATTGCTGGTTTTCCTGCGACCGCGTTTTCAGCCTACACAGGATCACTCCGTGGGAGTGATCTCAGGCTCGGGGGCAGGCTCGAAGTGGCTGTGCTGTCTGTCAATTTTTTGTAGATGTAAGAGGCTGACAAACACCTAGGCGCCAGGACAAAATTCTGTCGCCATGGCGACCTGGGATTTTGGTCGAGCCCTGCTTTACTCTATGTTTAGTCAGTAATTGATAAGATCTGAACAGGTTTTACATATTTTAAAAACTCCTAATTAATGTACATGGTTTTAGAAAGAGTTTACTTATGTTGACTAAGGTAATATAATAAATTACATGCGGATAATGGCTGTTAGCAATCCTGCAAGGTACCAATATGTCGTCAATAAAATATATTTTGACACATAATAGAAGACTCTATAGCGAAGTTAATTTTAGACTTTCTGATGTGCAATATCCAGTTCGGCTTACCATTAAAACATGTTCCAGCATCTCCAAGTATCCCATGGTGCATTCAGTCCCGTATCGTAATGCCCGTTCCCTGGTATCCGCACTGACATCTGGATGGTAAACAGCTTGCTGTGGCAACAGGGAAATATTTATAAGCCCCACTCAAGATTCTCGACTGAATCAGAACTTAATTGTCCCCTTCTATGGTTTGTATTGCTGTGACCCACCTTACAGGCTATTAACATTTCAGACACAGCCTTACGGCTCAAGTTTGCGGTGGCAATCACATCATCCTGTCTGCATGAGTTCCCTGCTGCAACAGCCTTTGCTGTTGCTGTAGTGATTCCTTTGGTCATGCGGATAGATTCTTCGGGGGAAGAAGTCTTTTCAGGAACCTCCTTTGAATGGAAGACCTAGAGGAAACATTTTATGGGTAATTGGATTTAAAGTTAGCTACTATTAGTTCATCAATTTACCGAACATAGGGCCAGTATAATGGGATGTTTTATCACGCTCTATAAGAAGTATATTAATTGTGGTCTTTCTCACCGTAAGTTCCTGCTTGATGTGCTCAATGGTGGCCTCCAAGGCCCGCGTACCACGTGTTGCTTCATCTTCCACAGCTTTCACAGTCTTCAGCAAGGAAGTCACATTTGTAACCATTACCTGCAAACAGCAATGAGACAGGGAGAAACCCATCAGGACTGCCATCTTGAAAACATTTAACTGACCAAATGTTTTAATTACACTTAATGCCACCAATTGGAATGAACAAATGTGTGTTTCTTCAATTTGTCCCACAAACAAAGCACAATAGAGAACACAGCTCATCCTCTGCTGGATCGCTATTACCTTCGCTGCACTCTTCAGCTGATACATGGAAGGGTCATCGGCTGCCTTCCCTGCAGCACTTTTTGTGGCTCCAATTAAGTCTCCCAGAGCTTTGGCCACATCTTTGATGGCATTAATTAGAACCACCTAAGAACAAACATAAAAAAACAAGAAGTCCACATTAACCCTCATTGGATGGATTACCGGTTACAGGACCTGACAATACGGTGAAACGTGCTTATGAAGCAACACTGGAATTAAAGAGCTACGGAAAGCTGGAACGCAACCTCAGCGCCGTACAGGCATAATCCAAAGCACTTGCTCACTTCATAACAGGAGCCATTATCTGTTTTTCCACACAAAGCATTAGCAATCAACCAGGCCCTCAAAGAGAGGTAAGCTATTTTTTTTTTAAACGTTTTCTGTCCAATACTGGTCCCGAACCAGAAACTATTTGAAAATAGTATTTGAAAATATCTTCTTCACTATGTCTCTGATAAAAGTACCATGCCTAGATCATATAATACATAGCTATAGAGTTGTGACACTCAGAATACTATTTCCATATATCAGGGCTCGACAAATCCCAGGCGCCAGGTCGCCATGGCGACAGAGAATTTTGCCCTGGCGCCTAGGTGTTTGTCAGCCTGTTACATTCACAAAAAATTGCCCCCGCGTCACCACGCGTGGGCGCTGCTGCTGCTGTCTGCCCAGGAGTCTGGGCAGACAGCACAGCCACTCAGAGCCCGCCCCCAAGCCTGTGATCACTCTCCCACGGAGTGATTCTGTAGGTTGAAACCGCGATTGCAGGAAAACCAGCAATCGCGTTTTCAGCTGCCACAAGCAGCTTCAGGGAAGGGGGTGATGTGTTGATTGGGTCCCCACACAAGTGTGGGGACCTGACACAACATCCCCCTGCTGCCTGATCGCTCCATCAGAGCGACAGGGCAGCGTTAACCCCTTCAATGCCGCGATCACGGCATTTAGGGGTTAATTCCCGTTTTGTACGGGGCTCTGCTGCTGGTGGTTGCAGGCAGACCAGCAACAGCAAAAACGAGCCCCCACAAGTCCTTTGATGACTCCTGTAGGCATGGAAGCCTACAGCAGTCATCAAAGAGACTCCCCCTGCAATGGCTGGTCTATAGACCAGCAATTGCGTCCCAGCTTCCAGAGGCAGCTTCAGGGACAGGGGAGAGGGTTCTTCGGTCTCCACATGAGTCTCACTCCATGAGAGCGACATTGCAGCGTTAACCCCTTCAATGCCACAATTGTGTATGACACATTCGTGGCATTGCAGGGGTTAACATTTTTCCCCACAAGCTTGTGGGGACTAAATATCAGGCAATGCTGTGCTCCAATGGAACATCAGCATTGAAAGAGTAAAAAAAAAACAAAAAACAGCACTGACCTGAAAGTCCAGGGTGCTTCCAGGTCAAATGCTGTGAGTTTAGTAAGTGGGCTGATGATCAGATCACTCCTAACCAACTGTTAGTTTAAAAAAAAAATCCTGGCTCCTAACTTTTTTAGCTGGCGCCTAGATTCACAACAAATTTGTCAAGCCCTGCCATATATGATGCTAACTCCAATTGTTTATGTGCAGTTTAATGTTGGGAGACAATAGATAAACTTTAACCCCTTCGCGACCTTTGCCGGTTCAGGACCGTCATAACAAGAAGGTCACTAAATGACCTTTGACGGTCCTGAACCGTCAAAAAATTAAATAAGCTTAGAAAGTGATAAAGGATCACTTTCTTCGCTTAAACGGCCTTGCTGCAATGCCTCGATGTCGAGGCATTCAGCAAGGCCGAGATCGGCATCGGGGGCCATGTCTGGCCCCTCCCCGGGGCGTCAACAGCCGCCATACATTGTATGGCGGCGGACGCCCGTTTTAAAAGCGTTTTAAAATCGTTGATCGCCTCCTAAACTTAAATGGTGTCGCTGGAATGCCTCGATCAGGAGGCATCCAGCGACACCAAACACTTACCTCTGGGTGGGCTGTGACCGCTCCGGAGAGCGGTCACAGCCGCCGCTGCCGGTGATCTTCGCCATCAAGCAAGATGGCGGCGGCCCGGGAAATAAAACAAAGACGAAAAAGTTCGCTAGAGGGTCTCCAGACCCTCTAGAGAACTGGCTCCACTTGCTGGTTGAATACAGGTACTGCATTCAACCATGCAAGTCAATGGAGCCCAGCTTTCTAATCACTATGTGATTAGTAAAATATTCAAAAAAAATAAAAAAATAAAAAATGGAAAAAAATTTTTAAAAAAAATGTGCTAACATTTAAAAATAATTATGCAGTGATGTCACTAGATGAACCATCCAGTACCAGCAAAATGTGTAAAAAAAAATATAAAAAAAATAAAATAAAATTCAAAAATAAAGTTTATTATTTTGAGCAAGTGCTAAAATTTCTCAAAAATCTCAACAAAGAGTTAAAATAAAAGCACTTCAAATACCCAAGGGGTGTCTAATATATAAAAAAAATGGCTGATGGGGTAAATTGGAGTGGCCTAGCTCAAAGATAGGGCATAGGTACAGACTGACCAAAATGGCGAAAAAAAGCGCACTTCCCAAATGTGGCATTTTAAATCTGAAACAACCCGACAAACCCATGCATGTCGGGTATCACTGCACTCAGGAGATGTTCCTGAACACACATTGGCGTGTTGTTTGACAGTGGCATATACCAGGACCTGTATATCTATAACTAAAGTACAATTTGTGTGAAAAAAAAATAAAAAAAATTACTATTACAAAGTTTGACAAAGTGTAGTTCTATAATTGGTGCATGGAAAGGGTTAAAATAACAGCATTTGGAATACCCTGGGGTGTCTAGTTTTCAAAAATATATGGTTTGAATGGGTTAAATTGAGTTAACCGGCTTCAAAGATATTCCAAAGAGGAGAGGGAGGCACAATGACCAAATGACCACCTGAATTACGCATGCCCCAAAAGTAGCCTTTTACCAGCCAAACAATCTGACAAACCCATGCATGTGGGGTATCGCTGTACTCAGGAGATGTTGCTGAACACATATTGGGGTGTTGTTTGACAGTGACATATACCAGCACCTGTATATCTATAACTAAAGTACAATTTGTGTGGAAAAACAAATAAAAAAAATTACTATTACAAAGTTTGACAAAGTGTAGTTGTATAATTGGTGCATGGAAAGGGTTAAAATAACAGCATTTGGAATACCCTGGGGTGTCTTGTTTTCAAAAATATATGGTTTGAATGGGTTAAATTGAGTTAACCGGCTTCAAAGATGTTCCAAAGAGGAGATGGAGGCAGACTGACCAGATTTGTTAAAAAAGATTTGGAAATCATAAAACGCTGCTTGTACTTATTGCCCTATAACTTACAAAAACAGCAAAAAAACATAAAAACATTGGGTATTTCTAAACTCAGGACAAGTAGTAGAATCTATTTAGCTAGTTTTTTTACTTGCTTTTTTAGGTGAGTAAAAGATTTTTCAAATAAAAGTCATAAAATGTGTTTTTTTTTTCAATTTTTCACCATGTTTTTTTAATTTTTTTTATAGTAAATAAGATGATACGATCAAAATAATGGTATCTGAAGAAAGCCCATCTTGTCCTGAAAAAAACAATATATAACTTATGTGGGTACACTAAATGGGTGAGGAGAAAATTACAGCTGAACACAAGCACCACAAAAGTGTCAAAACAGCCTCGGTCCCACAGGGTACAAAACGAAAAATGAGCCCGGTCCTTAAGGGGTTAATTTACCATACTGTGACAGAGCACAGATTTCTCACGCATCGGTGTAAGGGAAACACAGCAAGGAACCAACCTGATGGCTAAAAGCATTCCGGCACCGTGAAACCCAGCTGAAAACCCACTGGGGGAGCCAAACTCTGAACGGGAACGAGCTGAACAAGGTGGGGGATTAGTGCGGTCAATGATCAAATTTCGTGTGAACATATGAAAGCAGCAGTACTAGAGAGAGGTACTAAGGCCTGGCGCTCACAGGCAGGTGGCTTGTTTCCGCATGCAGCTATTCTTTTTCCTCTTTAGTAAACGGGCAATTTCTGTTTGTTGACCTACCTCCTAACATTTGTTATATTTTACATTACAATCAAAGATCCCCATTTGATTGGACCCACAACAGTTGCAGATATCCAATGTGTAAAATCAATGAAAAGAGGTAAAAGATGGATTGAGTCAGAGGCAGGATCGGCGGACAGTACAGCTGCTTGAAAGGTAAAGTGAAGTTAGAAGCAAACAGGTAAAGGTGTTATATGAAGTTTACTTGTGGATAAAACCAAATCAATCCTGGTCTGCTTAACCCTTTCTGTGTTAGAGGATCTTGCAAACATTCTACAACAGAGAGGGTGTTTAAACAGCCAGAAGGAATGGGCTAGTGAAAAAAGAACACACGGGCCAAGCGTGTTAGGCGAATGTACCCGGGACTGCTCCGTGTTCATTTGGAAGGCTGTTTCCCGGCCAGGACGTCTTATTTGCAGATAGATATATAGCTGGAGGGCGTACAAAGGAGAGCGACAGTAAGAGTTCAGAGAGGCCTAGGCAATGTATGTCAGGTCTGCTGTGGATGATAAAGGAATGAGATCTGCGGCAGCCCATTTCTCCCACCTGGGTTTCTGGATCATCTGACCCCAGACTTGCTGCTCCCAGTTTCACCACCTCTGCCAGCTGTGTAATGGTGTTGGCTGAAGACTGGGCTGCCTGTGCCAGCTTCTCTTGGCTTGATGCTGCCCCTGAAACCAGCAGCTTTGTGTCTTCCACAAGTGCCTTGGCAGTCTTAAGTATGTTTTCCCTGTAAATAAACAACACTCTTTATGCCTCCACCGATGCTTGTAACTACATTGTAAGCCTTATTAATCTCTATATATAGACATTCAGCATACAGGGTGATGAAAAATTAAGCCATACGGTATGATGGAGCAACAATGGCATCCGCAAGACTTATAAACCCATCACACCTTCCTTAACTTTATTTATATTTCATATTATATTGATAAAGCCTTGGAACTAGGAAGTAATCCTCCAATAGGCTCATACTATATAGTTCAGCATTGGTCTTAAACTTCCATTCCATTAAGAATGCTTTTGAAAAGTACCAAATGGGTTAAACATGCATACCTGGGATACCAACTTGCATGGCCAGGTGTTAGTAAGGCTACAGTTGCTAAATCTGACATGCCTTTTTAAAGTTGGAAAAAGAAACACGCTACTTATTAGTAAACATACCTGTGATCAGCGAAGGATTCTTTATTTTCAGCGTTGAGCGTTCCAGCAGAAGCAAACATTATGGTGGTGTCCAGGTCAGCAATGATGCCAGACACGGCACCGCCAGCAGTGATGCAGGCTTGTGTTCCTTTATTACCAGCCTGCAAGGCTGACAACACTAAAGACACCTGGGCACAGGGGTATAAAGAACATTCAGTGGTTTGGCCATGCCCACAGTCAAAGGGTTTCATGTAATAGTTTTATGCTAGTTTTCAGAAGCTCAATATAAATAACATTTTCTTTCACAAATACTAAAGACTAATGGCAGGATAATTTTAAAAATAAAATTAGTGTTTTTTTCTATAGTAATAGAGGTTTCTATTTTTATTGGGAGAATGGTACCTAGGAGTACATTAGATGTCAATTAGCCTTAATCTTTTTTCTAACTTACCTTCTCCGTGACGGTTCTGGCACACTCAATCAGCTCACGCTTTGTGTAGCCATCTGAAGGGCAGATCTGCAATGCTCCAGCTTTCTGTACCAAAAAGATGCAGCCATGCCCCAAGTCTTGAATGCGTGATTTTATCTGAACTCCAATCTGGGGGAGTGGGAAGGCAATATTTAGAGAGAAAAAACTAAATATGGAGACAGGACATAAATATTGAGGCACCTCCGATCCTAACAAGCATTAAAATTTTACACATTTGAAAGAAGGCTTCAAGCCTTGGAAGACCACCTCTCATCTGATTACTTACCTCCTTGGGTTCTGCTGTGGCTGCAGCCATGCGTCCTTGAACTGCTAGATTTCCATAATCACTGGTCACCTGCGAGGCCAAACCACCCAGCTCATCGGGGTTAGTTACAGACTTGGCCATCTGACAAAGCAGTAAGAGTACATTCAAGTGAGTGGAAAGAAGCTCACATGATGCTGCGTAGCACTGCTGTTACATATTGGTGAAGACGGAGCAGAAATGGTCAGACTGATCCCAAAGGTGGGACGAATATTCTTTTGATTTTTGCTTCTGAACACATGCAAAACTGGCTAAGGGGGATTTACATATGACAATTAAAAGCACTACAATTAAGAAGCTTTAGTCTCACAAAACACTTGTCAGCTGTACAGATAATGTCAAAGACAGTGTGTGGCCTTGATTTATAGTGCAATAAACAGAACATGCGAAAGTGCGCACCTATTTATATATAATATTTCTCTTTATTGCATCTAAATGTTTTCTATATCGAATCAGACAGCAATTGTAATGCAGTTGCATTGTTTTAATTCAGAATTTGATGGGAAGTAAAGCCCTCACTCTGGTTGCTTTCAGGGCCAAAGGCATCCCAGGGGCCACACTATCACATGTAGGAGCAATCGTGGAGTGCTACCTACAGGGCATTTAGGAAGCGAGCGGATGCTGAGGTGCAACAGTTGGACTAATGTTATGACAGGGACACTTTTATTCATAACCATCAGCATGACAGAAGCTGCAGTTGTCACACAGAAAATCCGGATTTTGAGATGTAAAAACTTACCATCTCCTGGGCAGTGACTGCAATAGCTTTTGAGTATTTAACACCTGTAGTCTGGTAATCCACAAATGTTCCAGTGGGTTCAGGTGGCGTTCCTTCATCAAGCTGTGACAAAGCAGAGAAAAAACATTGATTACGTTCCAAGGCATATTTTTAGAAAGGAAACACTCAATTTGAGCTTGCATTAGACATTAAAAAAAACCACACACACACTTGAGGAGCAGCAATGCAAACTCTCCTGCTTGAGTTTACGTATTAATTTAAAGTACAACACTGCTCTGCCATATCACAGCCGTGTGTGATAAAAGCTTACATTTAGAAGAGCAGTTACTAACATTTAAAGTAATACCCTGAACGGAGTAGCACTTGATTTACTCCGTTTGGGGCCCATAATAAAAAACAAAATAAAACAACAACATCTATAATATATCTTGTAGAGGATGATACATCGGACCTACACAATTAGTGTGAATCCTGGTTCAGAGTATAAGTCTCAAAAATCACAGACATAATAACAATTACAAAATGAAAAAGATGATGTAAAGTTGCAGGGAAAGTTTCCTAAAAGGAATTCAAGAATAGAAAAAAAAATCACCCACATAAAACCAGACCTCCTGAATCAAGCAATTCCTTAAGAGCTAGAGAGAATATCCATTAGCTTAGTTAATTCTGAAACATGCTCACCTTATTCATAGCCTCTGCAATGGAGTCCACCATACCCCCAACCATCCCAACTTCACTAGCAGCCTCATTCAATGTAATCATTAGGTCATCCACAGCCTCCTTCATTAATTGAGCTGCCTCTGCAATTGCATCGTGAGTATGAGATGCCTGCAAGAAACATTGGTTGAGAAGGTACCATTTACAAAAATAATGGTTGCAGCAATTAATGCATATAGTAACTGTGGGCGCATTATAGGATCTGAAAGAGAATGTGAAGGTTTTACGGCTCTATTATGTCTGTGGGGTCTTAAAACTTTGTTACTTGAGTATCAAGTTGTAAGGAAACTCATTACCTTGGGGTTTCCTCCGCCTTCCTTTGCAGCATACAACATCTGTAAACCAGATTCCGCCAGTGTCTTGGTTTGATCTAACACAGTCAACTGCTGTTGATGGTCCAGGATCTTGGACACTAACCCAACAGCAGATTGGATCAAAGGCTCAAAGTAGCTGGCAAGCTGTGTGACCTGGCAACATAATCACACTAATGAATAAGTGGAAAGAACACAATATACTATTCAAAAACACAAAAAGACATACAAAACACTTCATCCACTGAATTCCTGTCTCCAGCATCTCAACTAGGACCAGCAGGTAGTGGGTGTCTTGATTTTACCCAATTTATAGCCATGCTCAGATTTTAAAGACAAAGTACTAATCTTAACTTAAAAGTACCTCTGAGCAACCACACATCTTGATCCAAAACGACTTGCATGACATTATATAATGCTTCACTGGGAATGCTTATTGATATTGTTTCCCCACAGTAGTGATAACTTGTAACCTTGCGTATGCTTATTTACATACCTTGTGCCCCAGCTGAGCTGCTTCTCCTCTGGCTGCAGTAGTTATGGGATCAATGAGATGACCAATTTCCTGGACAACCGATGTCAGCTGGTCCTGCAGAGCCTGGAGAGAGACCACGCGTGGCAAGCTATCATTTACGCGAAAAGAGCGTGGGCATTTAAAAGGTGTTGCGCTTGTGTTGTGTGATGGAAAAATAAAATTCGATCAGTCAGTCACTACTATGTGTCTGTGCCGTTTTTACAAATACAATAAATGCATGTCAACATTTAAAAATTATTATTATGCCAACCCCACTGATGCTCCATTTGGACAAAACCCCATTGTTTAAACACTAAATGAGGCAACTAATAATATAAAAGGCCAAGAGTCAAGTGGCGATACACCAATTGATCTGGATTGGGGAAAACTTCACTTGCACAGTAGTTAATTCCAGATGAAAACTAAAACATTTGTCCATTTTTATGAAATTGGACCACTAAAACATTTATGTGGACATCCTTAGATACATAATGATATCACCCTTAAATATTCAATGATGGGAACAAAACGGAATATGATATGAAAAACTTGCTGCCTCCTTCTATCACCATATAGTACTATGGAGCAAGTTGTCACTTAATTCTAATAACCAAAATTCTCAATTTCTACAAAAGCAGGTGACTTATGCAGACAGCAGCATTAGACTTAGTAGGGAATCAATACCTCCAGTGAGATATCATCTCGTGTGGCAAGGTTCTGGCTGACACTCGCAAGTGATGCCTGCTCAATGTCACGGATGAAACGGTTGATGCTATCAATGGATTGGTCACATTCTCTCTGTCCTGGGGCTTTGTCTCTGGAATGGTCACAAAAGCAAAGAGTGCCTGATTTACGGCAGAGTTTTTTGGCACTTTATCAACCATGTATGCCACTACCCAAATACCCAAAGTTTCCTTTAGTAAGTGGCCCTACTGTACCTTTGGTTCCCAGATGTCACCCATGCCAATAAAATACAGGGACTAAACGGCACTTGCATACATTATTAGAATATATAACCGAAAATGATTTCTGTAAAGATGCTGGCTCTAGGACATGAGTTCCACCGGAGTAGCAAACTTGGCGTAATATCCCATACCTGATGGAGGTAATCAGGCTCTTGATGGAATCCGATACTATACGAGAGTGACCTGCAAAACTGGACCAAGTCGGTGGATCTTTGGGATTGATGGCAAGTGACCGTGCGGTCTTGATAAGCGAAGATGAACTTTCCAGCATGGTAACAGCAGACACCAAAATGGGCTCCTGTGCTTTTGAACCCTGATTAGCATAAAACATACAGAAGACAAAGGCAGCATTCAGGGGATCAGATATTAAGAGCAGGTACAAGTAACAAAGGATATTTTTGGAAGAGGCCTCATGAAGTTCGAAATAACTAGATAGGAGAAATATATTGTGTAGATGGGGGAAAAAACTTTAGTGTAAACGAAGATAACGAGACTATACAATTTATACTATCTTTAAACAGATAGTTTAATATAGGCTTCTAATAATGAAATATTAGTTGCTTTTAACTTTTGTGTACTTAACTTTTTTTCTAATATTTCTACCAGACAATGATTTCAGTTGCTAACAGAACATTCTGGAGATTTAGAAACAGTGTAAAAGTTCTGAAAACCCAAAAATTTTACTTTTCTTAACCAAGAAAGTATTCTATAGAAGTAGGGTTTGCAGTTACTATATTCACATCTGTATGTTTTTGCACCAGTAATGGTGTATTTAAAGTGTAGCCTTAATAGTTAGGTAAAAGTGGATGGATGTGTGTAAAAGTGATCGAGAGGTGCTGGGACTTTTCATATATCAGCTTCTCACCTCGGTGCTGATCTGGGCTGGGATACTGGCAAATTCAGGATTTGAGGCAAATGCGGTTAGGTTTTCCACAGCTGAGATGAGCGGAGCTGTTGCGATGCTGCATTTCTCCCGATTGTCATCTGAAAAATCTCCATCTAGTGTCTGAAATGGATACAGTAATATAAAGCACAGATGGTATGTATTACTGGAATTAGAGAATAGGATTATAAAATGAAGTACAAATACAGGCAGACAGTAGAGGGCACACAGTAATGTAGGGGTGCTGCATTTGGCAAGTGAGAGCTTTAATAAGATGCTCAGGTCGCTTACAAGGTACAGTACTTGAAGGATATCAATGTGCAGTTCCAACAAAACAAAACAAAAAAGAAATTTAGTGAAATCTAGTTAAAACCTTAAGCAGACGTCATTTTTATTCACGGAAGTGTCTGGTTTTTTTCAGACAATGCTCCTAGTATGGAAACATTCCACTGGGTGCTATGGTTTTTATACATTATCATCATGTTGAATTAAGCATTCCCTGAGAAAATGTGAATCAACATAAAAGCTCTAGGGAAAAAAAATTCTCATCTATGAAAGGAACCATGAGGAAAGCTTGTTCCCACACCTGAGTTTCCACTAACATATATTTTATGAGTGTCATGACATAACCATCATTTAGTTGCCGCTTCTGTAGGAGATACAGTGGAAGCAGAAGAAAAGGCTAGCTGTTCATGCCGACTCCCACTGAAGTCAAATTCAACATTTTTACAGCTCTGGAATGAAGCAGAATTTCACCAGCCTCAGGAAAGAGGGTTCTAATACTAAAGTTAGTCCTAAAAGGTGGAACAGTACCTATGATGCATATGCGTTGCAAGGGAAAAAAATGAAACCACTTGGAGTAAGTTTACAAAACAATAGATATGAAGTCCAAAGTCAGGAAGGGTAAGGAATTAACCAGCATTAAAAATAACACATTTGCTAATGGCATTTAAGATTACTGCATATTTCGATAAACTCAAGCTCAAATATTTATTAATGCTTACTTCCCCACCAAATCCAAAGATATGTGTATGTTGTCTTACCCATCATGCATATATTTGGCCTGTAATTCCTTTTTATAACACAAACATAGATCAAACAAATCCTTCATAGCAATGCATGCCCAAACGGATTACATCTGCTCAATTGTATTTAATGGAAAATTGAAATAGGCTACAAAACCCCATTCATGCCTCCTTTACATCCACTAGACAAAGCTGATGTAAAACCATTGTCAGTGTTATTTTTCATTTTTACTGCCTCCCAACTGTAATAGGTGCTCTATAAATAAATGTAATGTCTTACCTTGATTGTTTTCACAAGGTTGGCTGTACTATTTGCAACTTCCTTAGCTGACTGAACAAAGTGTCTCTTAGCCACAGGGTTGGCAGTTTTGGACGACGCAATGCGGCAGGCATTACACAAAGCCGAAGTGTGTTTGGCTACTATGGTGGCAGCCGAAAGAACCTACAGTACAAGGGAAATGCTAATCTCACAAACATTCAACAGAAAGGAATATAGCACATTCCAAGACAATATACATTCCTAAAAACAAACGTGTGAAAAACATACGTGTACTAGATTTTTTTCTGTACTGAAACAAACCTGAATCACACAGACTAGGAGGGTGAAACCATTGGATTATTGGTGTTTAATTACAACTGCTTACCGTAACAAGTGCCCATACTATATCACACATACCTGGGATGGACTACTGGCTGGATCTACTAGATTCTGGCATGCCATCTGGATGGCTTGATTGGCTCTTGCAAACTGAATAGGATCCACCAGACCCTGCTGACCAGCCTGGCTATTGGGATCAGAAATACCCACAAGGTAGGCAGCCTGAGAAGATAATATTCTGGGTTAGGTTGGGTCTGACAGACATGAAAGACCAACATAGCATTAATTATATCAACAAAAAGGTTCTAAAGCTAATCACCCCAAGTTAAGGATGTTTCAAAAACCACAAAGACTTATGGGAAATGGAGGACTGTAATGCAAGAGATGCAAAAGTAATTCAATGAACTAGATCTAATCACAATCATATGTTCAAAGTACATGCTATCTAGTACTTGCATGTATCCCCATGATTAGTATGACAAGTTATGTGTTGATGTACAGCATAACAACACATTTTATTGATGTCCAAAAGAGGAAAATGTTTGGAAGGAGTGGAATAAATATACTTTATTTCTTCTACTTTCTAGACACCTCTGAACTAGAGTCATTGTGGCTTCACATGAAATGTCCAAAATGTCTCACCTGGGAAGCAGCCTCTGTCAGACCACACAGGGCTTTGGAGGCAACACCAACACACTCCCCAAATGTTGGTAGGTCTCCAGTCTTGGCATTTTGAGAGATACCGGCCATGGATTCTCCAAGAACCTAGAATGGGCACACACCAGACACCTTTTGGTTGCTGGACAAACTTTGATAGGTAGAGGTGCACATAGTGCTAGTAAGCATATAGGTTACCTTTGAGTTTTCCATCACACTCTCAATGCAGTCAAAATAAGAAAGGTCACTGACAGGCTCATTTGGGTTCTCTAGCATCCCCTTCACAGTCTTGGGGGAGAAAAGTGAGTAATTAAGTTCTTTACCTTGCACGTTCTGTATGACAATATTAAAATGAAACTTGTTTTCATTGTGAAATAGAATTGTAACTGAAAATATGCAAAATAAGGGACTAATGGTGACCAGGTCAGACAGGGCCCAAGCACTGAATTACCCAGACGGTCTCAAACACAGCTGTTTCAAACTACATTCAGTGGTCTATTACAGGACCCTTAATGCTATTACACATTTTGTTTTTAAGAATGCATGGTGGTGGAAAATGGAAATACCTGTAGTGGTATAACCCAATTAACTACCTTATGGTCACTTTTTAACAGCTTGATAATAAAAAATAAAAAAATAAAAGCCCTGGAATTAAATCACCCTCAAAACACTTCACTTAATATAGTTATTGAAAAGTAAAGGTCTCAGTTGGCTTAAAATAAGCTTGCTAAAAAATATTTGATCTCATGTAAACATACTGCAAACCTCAATAAACACAGTGCTAGTGCCCCACAGAGTATTAGCAAATCACTAAACTCTTGAAATAGTGCAACGCTACATCGCTAAGCAGACCTCAAGCTCTCGCAGAGCGTTGTCACACTCCTTCTGCCCCGGAGCCTGCTGCGTGCACAGGGTGATCAGCTGGTTTATGCTTTCAGTCACGGCTCTGAGAAGACACGAGAGGTCGCAGAACATTATAAACGTACGTACAGGTAAACTGCTCACTTTCAGCCAAATTTTTTTTTTCAAAAGGAGAAAAAACACAGAGTGCAGCAAGGCACTGACAAAAATATTCTTAAATTGAAAAGTGAATGGGGACAAAATCATATAGCCATAGTTACCAAAGAAACGAGCAATACAGGGTAATGCGTACTGTGGAAACAGACTAGAAATGTTTAGAAACACAGTAGAAAACATAAGAAATAAAGCCGTAGAAAAAGAGTTTGTCATTATACATAAAAGATGCAAGTCTCATTTAAGAATATGGCCTACTGGACACCTTACAAAGAGCAGAAGTGCCATTCATGGCTCCTTTACACTTTTCAGAATTAAGGAGACCTCCTGCAGGTCAACAGGACACTTTAGTATTACTACCAAACCAAGAAGAGTTGCATCAGAGAAGCATGAGGGGGACCTTGACTGACAGGATCCAACAGGAATAAAAACATAGTCGGGACACAGATAGTAATAGAAACATAAAATTTCATGGCTGGGAAAAAAAAAACATTTGGCCCTTTTTTCCTGATGTACAGACCTTTCAGTCTTGGGTCTCCTCTTAGAAAAGGAAAGCCATATTCATATCCCATACATGTTTAAAATCCTTCTTAAAAAAACACCTCTGCTAGGAGGTTGTTCCACTTATCTACCATACTCTCAGTTTAGTTAAACCGCAGTAAACAATGCTGGATCATTCGGTACTAAAAAGGGCATTAATCACATATCAGCCCAGGATATCACCCCAGACACACAGGTAAAATAAGTGAGTTAGCAAGTACACATAACATATTTAGCATGCAATTCTAACCTCGCAGCAGCTGCCAGAAGGTTTTTGGCACTGGGTGCTCCGGAATCTACAGACAGAGACTTGGCAGCCAGGAGCAGCTTGCTGGAAGCCATTGAGATGGTCTTCAGGTTGCCTATCACCTGTATCTGGTCATCTTTATTCTGTAAAAGTACCATAAACTGTCTTGGTGAAGTTCTCTTTCATACGAGCAAGAAGAAAGATGTAAGGTAAACATTGGCAGGGTCCAGACTTTGTTTTTAGAGGCTGTTCTCTATCTACGCAGACTTGAGCTAAGGACATCTTAACTTGATGCTGTATTATTGTGCTTTTTTCTACAAAGCACCATAGTTAAACCCGCATGTGAGAAGCAAAAGATCTCAGTATCATGTTATTCTACATGCCTGAGATCCTATTGTGAAGAGAAAATGTATTATTCAGCACTCAGGGCTTCTATAGTTACTCAAGAGATTATGATACAATATCAGACTGTTAACCTAAAAGCTAGTTCCCAGAAGAACAACAGGGAAAGAAGCTGGGCAAATCCTGGACCTGGTAATGCTGAACATAGCTAGAAAGAGCTCAATACAGGCACAACAGAAAATCAACCTGCTTGAAACCGACCTGCGTCTGTCCAGCCATTTCAATACCCGCATCCAAGAACTCATCAAAATCGTCACTAAATTTGCCAGAAGCAGCAGCCAGCTCCCCGGTTTGGCCGCGTGACGCATGGACCACTTCTCCTGCCGACTGATTTAGATCTTCAGCTGCCTGATTTAGCCCACTTTGGGCCTCTTGGAAAGACTTTGTGCTTGGAGGCAGCTTAGAGAGAAAAGCAAAATACCCATTATAAATCACAATTACAACAGTCAGGAACAAGAAGGTATCAGCTTTTGTTTTGAAATGTTTAGATAAAAAAGTATGCACACAAAGATATAAGGTATGTACGCATGTGTTTGTTTTTTTTTTTTTTAATATTTTTAATATTTTAACACCCAACTTGTCTTTCTAGTAAGGCAATATCAAATCAGACATTTTCAGCCCTTTATTAGTACATAAACCATCTGAAAATAACACACCCATTAAGAGTTATGTATAAAAAGTATCTGTTGGGGCTCCGCTGTGAAAATTATATTTTCTGGTCAGTCCCATCAGAAATACCTTACCGTATCCACCAAAAGCTTCTTGCTGGACTCCCCAATGCTCTTTAGCGCCATGTCCACATCCTTCTGCCCCGGCAGACAATTCACACAGTTATTCAGAGAATGTGAGACAGCTTTGGCCACCTGCAAACAACAGCAACAGTCAGGGTTCCAGGTATGGAACATGTCTTGCTCTGCTGTGGAAGAGCTTATTATGAGGCAGCAGGATCCCTACCAGACACATGCATACAGCCAGGCTATGGCCAAAAAAAAAAAAAAAAGAGGTTGACGGCGACGGTGATGAAGACACTGATGACGACAATGATAAATAAGAGCAACAATGTTGAGATTCCAGTCTTCAATAATAAAATTGCTATACTCCATTCCTCCTCAACTGCTCTTGCCACAAGCAAGAACAAGGCCGCTGTACACTTTGGCTCCGGAACACCTTCCTTAAACCCATCATCACAACAGAAGACCTCCGCAGAGTTAACTAAAATCTTGGCTCTTCTACAAGGCATCCCCAAGTGCATAGAAGCGAAGATCACACTGTTTATGCACTCATAGATAACGGTGCGGAATATGCACATTTTCATGTATCTCGTTGCTTATAATACATTATTCAAAATATTTGAGTGTCAGTGTTTCATTTTATTTACCATTTGTATGAATAACTATTACAAAAGCTGTATAATATGTTGAAGATTGTCTTCAAAAGGAAAACCAAAGTTTTGTATACACTGGCGTAACTACAGGGGTCACAGCTGCGACCGGCCCCATGCCTCTAGGGGGCCCGGTGTGACACATATGACATCACGTGACCTCCGATGAGTTCAAGGTCTCCCTGTGCGGTTCAAAATAGTTTAAAAAAAGGACCCTTCCGATGTGGATCGATGCGGTCCAGGTCAGAAGGGCCTTTTATATCCGTAATTAATCCAAGATGCAACATGTCTGACCTGGGCCAGCCTCTGCTGAATCTCTGCATCCCCTGGAGCCACCAGAGCTTGCTTGGCTTCCTGGATGAGCTTGGCAGACCCATCCATTACATCGCGGGCCGAGTCTAGCATATCACCGGCAGCCTGGGGATCACTGGTGGAAGCAGCTACACCTCGAGCCGACTGTGCCAGCATCTTCAAAGCCTGAGCAGTCTCCCTCGCTGCCACACCTGAAGGGCAAGATCACAGTCATTAAGCACTTCACTGGATGTGGCACTGCTTGTTGGTTTGGCCAAGAAAAGTCTTGACGTTTGCAGAATATTTGACCAACAGTGTGCCGACAGGTAAAATGTCTGAAATAAGTTCAATAAAGTACAGGTCAATGGAAATGGTTCTCTTCCCCAATCATGAGACAATTAAGTCAAGGGTCTTACCCTAATAACCTTTAATTAAACTAACACTTAATTTTCAGGGTTTTGGGAAAGCACAATAGAGTAACAGGGGAATGGGCCATATTCTGGTGACCGTAGCACGATACAATAAGGCACTTTAAAATAAAACTGCTTATTGGAGAGATTCAGGATCCTGAATTCAGCCAGTTAGAAACAAAGCTATGGTTTTAGGTGTTGGATCTAACTGGATGTTAGCTACAAACTGCAAGTCTGAAGCTACTGACATATATATAAATGGACTGTTACATGGAACATTATACACAACACCCAGATCTTGTTATACTCCATTTCCATAGTGACATTACGCTGATAGCCAAGACCTTCTAGTTTTATGATACGGGGGAAAAAAACAGTGACAAGAAAGGCCATTATAGTACAGTTTTCCCAAACTTTACATAGTATACAAACGCTGATCGTTATCTGCGCCACCGCTATCACTAAATAAGGTAACATACACAGTTATATAGCGTGAACTGTACTGTGCCGTGTTTCCTGGCAGCATGATTATGTTTATCTGAATGAGTCCTTAACGCAAATCTTTGGACGCAGATCAGGATAAATTCTTGCCAGACAATCCATTATTATATGCTCAGCCAGATTCACAGCTGGAAATATCTCACATGAAAGGTTCTGGTCGGTTAGTCTGTAGCCATGAGTAAGATACACTGGTGCCAGTCTGTCTCACCGACATGCTACAAGAAGTCTTTTAATGCAAGCAGAATAGAGATAGCTGGAACAGGGTCCATGTCTCAGTACAGACATAAAACACAATTTATGGACGCCGCATCAAATTTAATTTAACATTTCCTTGTCAGAATGACATACATAGGTATGAAGGACCTTTAGACATTTTTGAATGCCTGGTCTCAAACAGACCAGAAATTCTTAACGTCCATGTATGATTTAATTAGCTTCAACAATTATGACTAGTATTCGTAAGCTAATGCTGGGATACCCAATAATTGATGTATATGTTGTTCAAGCCTCAATCGCTTCTTGGTCTCGTCTTAGATTCAGTATAGTCATATACCTATCCCATGTAGTTTTACATTTCCTCACTGTATTTAACCTCTACCACATCTGTTGGGAGGCTGTTCCACTCATGTACCTCTCAGTAGAGTAAAATCTCCTTATGTTACATCTAACCCTCTGACACTTTAGTATTAGATTAGGATGCATTCCTTAGAAATAAACATCCCTAATACATTGATAAATATATTTATGTATTTCTTAAAATATATCGGGAATGCCAGTTTACTTGTCTTATTGCTGGTGGGGTTTGGAAGCTTTAGCCAAAATACTGCAGTAAAGCCAGTTACACAATGGTTTGATGGATTTTTGTCAATGCAGCTACAGGCAAGTAATCAGACCCCAAAAAAAAATAAGTGTAATCTCGCTTTCAACGCCTACTAATACCGTAATATACGTAACCTAATTTAAGATAAGCTACATTGTTCTTGTTTCTATTTTTGCACCTTTCATCTTTCTTTGCTTGGGGATGGATTATTCACCTTAATGGGAACACAAGATGAGTCACGACGGGCAGGTGTCCCAGATAAAGACAAAATTGGATTTTATTAGTTATCCACAGAAAACCTAAAAGGTATCGATGACACTAATGAGTCTGTAACAGATGTATAATCCGCTGCTACTTTCCATATATTTATTTATTATAGGTTTGACTTGCTTGGTCTCGGATAAAAAAAACCAACAACTAAAAGATAAAATGCCATTATTAAACCAGTGTGGGAGTGAGTAGGGGCAGTGGCGTCGGCAGGGGGGGGCCAGAGGGGGCCATGGCCCCCCCTACATCATGCTGTGCCCCCCGGTGTGCCCCCCAATTGAAACTCCGTCTTTTTTTTTTTTTTAATAGACCCGGAGGAGAGAGTGAGAGGCGCCGAGCGGTTGCTGAGGAATAAGTTCTCAGCAACCGTTCGGCGCCTCTCACTCTTCTCCGCGACCGCGAGGCCTCTTCCTGGTTCGCAGTGCCGGTATTTCAAGCCGAGCGCCGGTATATGTCGTCATATCCGGCGCCCAGCAGTGAAGCCGGCAGAAACAGGGATACAGAGACCTCGCGATCTCACCGCTGGACAAGCCCAAGGTAAGTGAACTTCAAAGGGGGGGTTAGAAAGTTAGGAGGGGGTTAGAGAGTCAGAAGAGGTAGATAGGAAGTGAGAAGGTGTAGATAAGGATAGATTGGGAGGGAGAGGGGGTAGATAGGATAGATTGGGAGGGAGAGGGGGGTAGATGGGATAGATTGGGAGGGAGAGGGGGGTAGATGGGATAGATTGGGAGGGAGAGGGGGTAGATTGGAAGGGAGATGGGGGTGGATGGGATACATTGGGAGGGAGAGGGGATAGTTAGGATTGATTGGGAGGGAGAGGGGGTAGATAGGATAGATTGGGAGGGAGAGGGGGGTACATAGGATAGATTGGGAGGGAGAGGGGGGTACATAGGATAGATTGGGAGGGAGAGGGGGGTACATAGGATAGATTGGGAGGGAGAGGGGGGTACATAGGATAGATTGGGAGGGAGAGGGGGGTACATAGGATAGATTGGGAGGCAGATGTGGTAGATAGGGAGGGAGAGGGGGTAGATAGGATAGATTGGGAGGGAGAGGGGGTAGATAGGATAGATTGGGAGGGAGAGGTCTTTATGGGACAAAAGCGGCGTACGTTCAGCTGTTTGGGGACAAAGTTGACATAATGTGTAATTTGGGTGCTGGTCAGGTTCTATGTGGGCAGTGTGGACACCAGGGTTGGCTTTGGGGTGTGTGACCAGTGATCTATGCCTGTAATTTAGGGGGTTTTATCTATACCTTTAATGCAGAGTTTATATGTAATTTCCAATTGATTTATATCTGCAAAGCTGGGTTTTGTGTCATTCTGTTCATCTGTATCGGCTATATTTCCATACATTATTAATGTTTACCTGCAAATATAGGATTTGCATGTCTTATTCAGTTGATCAATACCTGGAGTGCTGTTTCCATGTGTTGATTATTTGATCTAAACCTTCAGTGCTGAGTGTACATGTGATTTCCAGTTGATCTATACCTGCAATGCTGGGTTTGTGTGTTCTGTTGGTTTATACCTGCAATGCTATGTTTCCATACATTATTTATGTATACCTGCAAATACAAGGTTTTTTTTAATCTCATTCAGTTGCATGTGCTGTTTCCATGTGTTGTTTATTTGATCTATACCTGAACTACAGGGTGTAAGTAAAAGAGCGCTATGGTTTAGTGAATGAGGGGACAAAGGGACTCTGGGGATGAGGACCTCTCAATGTCACGGTGCAGTCAGAAGGAGGGAACACTGCACTGACTCTCACTGTCTTCCCCTGATCTGCAGTCAGTGTGGCAAATATATTGGCAGCAGGGTCTAATATTAATATATATTGGCTGCAGGGGCTAATATTAATATATATCGGAAGCTGGGACTAATGTTTATATATATCGGCAGCAGGGGCTAATATTAATATATATTGGCTGCAGGGCCTATTATCAATAAATATTGGCTGCAGGGGCTAATATTTATATATATTGGCTGCAGGGACTAATACTATATATCGGCAGTAGGGGCTAATATTAATATATGTTGGCAGCAGGGTATAATTTCTATGTATATCGGCAGCAAGGTATAATATAAGTATGTATCCGCAGCAGGGGCTAATGTTAATATATATCCGCAGCAGGGGTTAATATTAATATATATCGGAAGCAGGGTGTAATATTTCTATATATCTGCAGCAGGGTCTAATATTTATATATATTGTCAGCAGGGGCTAATATTAAAGAATGAAAAATAACTGTCACTTTAGCTGTTATTTTGAAATCATATTTTAATCACAGTCTTTACTTCAAAGAGATAAGTGCATATTATGTAGTTAAAAATGCACGTCTAACGTGTGTGTGTGTGTATATATATATATATATATATATATATATATATAGTGTATATGTACCGTTTTATAATTGGCCCCCCTACTTTGGTCCCTGGCCCCCCATGTGCCCCCCCTAAATATGAAACCTGGAGACGCCACTGAGTAGGGGTGGTAGAGTTGTGACATGCTGTATTAAGCATAATTGCACATATTCTCTTTACTTAGATAAACTAATGGATTCAGGATCGGAGCTGTAATAAAGCAAAGATAGCCAAACTGTTTGAATTTATGGAATCTCACCTGTGTAGTGTTCGTTTCCCTGAGCGGCACATGTAAGAAGCTGAGCCATAGACGAGCCAACTGTTTTAGACGTGCTACCAAGATCCTGAGAGCATTTCTCAAGCTGTGGAAACAATAACCGGTACACATCACTTGCTTCCAATAAATATGCATTTGCCAGCCTAATGTAACACAAAATTGCATGGCAATCGGCTAAAAAATTCAGCTCAGGACAGCTTTTGTGGGTTATTATTAAAACATGAATTAGACAACATATCATATAAAAAACTGAGATTCAGAGTTTTAGTTAATGGCTAATACCGTCTCGCCTGGAAGTGGCTTCAACTGCCTGTCAGAGGCGGCCATTTTTGCATCCTGAAGTTCATTCTTTAAAGTCTGTACGGCATTCAGGGCTGAATCGATTTCCATTGGCCCACAGGCTTCATGAGCCTGAAGAAGGGATGATAAAAACATATTCTTATTACATTATTCTTACATTACATTTATTTATATAGCGCTGAAGATTCTGTAGCGCTGTTAAAAATCACACAACAACAACAAACTAGTACAAAAGGAGAAGGCGGCCCTGCTCTGGTGACTTTACTATCTGGTAGGTGGTTGAAGGGGAAGTCTAACACTAAGTGAGGACTGCTTGAATGGGGATGAGTTGGTGGGGTCAGGATGATCTGTAGGGGTTGTTGGTTGTTCAGATGGCTTGATTAGGATGATAGCTGAGAGTATAAGGAGAAAGGGTCGTACGCTTCTCGAAAAAGGTGGTTTTCAGAGAGTTTTTGAAAATCGCGTGGGACGAAGAAAGTCTGACGGAACGGGCGGGAATGACAGTAGAAAAAAGACGCAGTTCATGAGAGGAACAAATAAGGTTGTTAGGGGAGTATTTGGATAGGAGGGTAGAGTTATAGGGGTACAGAGTTGTTCAGGGCTCTGTAGGTCAGGGTCAGAAGTTTGAATTTGATTCTGGAGGATATGGTGAGCCATTGGAGTAGCAGATGAGGAACGGTGACAGAGAAAGATTAATCTGGCTGCAGTGTTGAGGATGGATAGGCAAGGTTAAAGGCAGGAGAGGGGCACACCCGTTAGTAGGGGGTTGCAATAGTTCAGACAGGATATCACAAGAGAGGATTCATATCTTTGTTGTTACTTGTGCGGAGAATGGGTGAATTTGGGAGAGAGTCAAGTGTGACTCCAAAACAGCAAACTTGGCCTGTCAGTTGGCCAGCAGAGTTGTTAACAGTAATATATATGTCAGGAATTGTGGACAGAGTGGATGGCGGGATTACCACAAGCTCAGTCTTGGAGATATTGACTGCGTCAAAGGCTATAAAGAGGTCCTAGAGAATTAGTAATGAGCAGTCGCCATTTGTCTTCGCTGCAAAGAGATCATTAGTAATTTAGCGAGTGTAGTCTCGGTTGAATCCGGTGGATGGAAACCAGATTGTAGAGGGTCAAGCATAGAGTTCGAAAGAGAAGAAATACCGTATTTTTCGCTCCATAAGACGCAGTTTTTTTCCTCCCAAAGTAGGATGAAAAATCAGCCGCGTCTTATGGAGCGAAGATGCATGCAGGCAGGCAGGCAGGCAGGCAGGGAGGGGGGGCAACGATATACCGTATTTATCGGCGTATAACACGCACTTTTTTAACTAAAATCCGGAGCTTAAACCCTACCTGCGTGTTATACGCCGATAAATCCGGGGTCGCAACTGAGGCAGGCGGCGGCGGCCGCCAGCAGAGGAGTCCTGGATTTCTGCCAGTCAGGGGGGCCCAAGGGGTGCCGAGCGGTTGCTGAAGACAACCGCTCGGCAACTCTCGGGCCCCTCTGCCTGACAGATATACAGGAATCCTTTGCTGGCGGCAGCCGCCGCCACCGCCACCGCCGCCTGCCTCAGCGCTTCAACTCCTGTGTTGGAAGCGTTTGTCTCGGGTGCCGGCGCTTTACGCTGGGCGCCGGCATATGACGTCAGACGCCGGCGCTCAGCAGTGAAGCGCCGGCACCCGAGACAAACGCCTCACGCTTCCAACACAGGAGTTTAAGGTAAGTGACCGGGGCGGGGGGGAGATCCTGAGAAGGGGGGGTTAGGGAGTTAGAGGGGAGATCCTGAGAAGGGGGGGTTAGGGAGTTAGAGGGGAGATACTGAGAAGGGGGGTTAGGGAGGGAGGTCTTACTGTGTGTGTCTTACTGTGTTTGTGTGTGTGTGTCTTACTGTGTGTGTCTTACTGTGTGTGTGTGTGTGTGTGTGTGTGTGTGTCTCACTGTGTCTGTGTGTGTCTTACTGTGTCTGTGTGTGTCTTACTGTGTGTGTCTTACTGTGTTCATAGCTTATTCAGTTATTGTAATAAATATTTTAGCCCATTTTTTAGCTCAAAATATTTTTTCCTTTTTTTTCTCCTCTAAAATCTAGGTGCGTCTTATCAGCAGGTGCGTCTTATAGAGCGAAAAATACGGTAAGTTAATTGGTTTTGAGTTAGTTGTTCCGGCAGTTTGGTTGCTAATGGAAGAACGGAAACTGGACAGTAGTTTGAGGGCATATGGGATCAAGGAAAGTTTTTTTTTTTTTAGGGTGGGAGACATGATGGCATATTTCAAGGAGGGAATACACAAGATGAAAAAGGAGAGATTAAAGTTTGGTTAGGGTTGGGGTAAGGACACCAGAGAGGGGTGGTATGAGAATTGAAGGCGCAGTGTTGAGGGCACAGATGGAGAGGTGGAAGGACAAGAGGAATTTAGAAACTTCAGTAAGGGTGACTGGACTGAAGCAGATGAGGGTGGCTTGCAGTGAGAAGGGAGGTCGGGGTACCATTTGAATAACACCATGGGGAGAATGTTATTCCTGATGGTGCCAATTGCATTTTTACAGCAGGTGGCAAGCTCTTGGGCAGAGAAGTTGGAGGGCGAGGGAGGTGCTGTGGGACAGAGAAGGGTGTTAAAGGTGGAAATAGGGTTATGGGAAAGAGGAAATAGGTTTGTTTGGAGAGATAAAAGGCCGATGTACAGTAACACAGCATGAGTTTGTAATGAGCGAGGTCTTCAGAAGAACAACACTTCCTCCACTGGTGCTCAGCAGTACGTGAACACCTGTTTTAGGAGACGAGTCTGTGTGGCATGCCATGGCTGATGTGGACGGCGTGGCACACAGTTACAGGCGCAATCATATCAAGGACTCGTATACTGAGCTTTAGCTGTCTCAGGACAGGAGGAGTTGGAGATACTTGGCAGAAGTTGCTGGAGTGTGTTGAGGTCACAGGGTTTTGGTAGGTTTGTGGAGGGGTTTGTTTGTGGTTTTTTGTAGATGAGGTATGGGAGACATGTAAGGGTTAAATGTTAACAGGCTGTGGACAGACAGAAGGGAGAGTTGGAAAGATAAGATGTCGAGCAAATGTGGGAGAATACAAGGTCAGTACGATGACCGTCACAGTGCATGCTCGAAGGTTGTCGATTGGGAGTGCCAGAGAGGAGGAAAGCAAAAGTAGTTTGGAAGCAGCAGGTGAGGATGGGTCATTAATAGGTATATAACAATTGGGGAGAAAAGATCGACAGAGTGCACTTTGAAAGATGAGAAGGAGAGAGGGGGAATTGGTGGCAAACACTGAAAGGTGGGGCGTGGGAGAGGAGAATGCCAGCAACCCCTGTCTGTCTCCAGGTCTAGGTGTGTGCCTCAAATGTAGACCATCGTAAGAGAGAGAGCAGCAGGCTAGGTAGTGTCCAGGGAAGCTAACCACATTTCAGTGAGTGCAAGGGACTGAGATATACACATTAACTTTATGCATCACTAGTTAATTCAGACTACTTGTATATAACATTTCTACCTTTTGTGCAGCAGTACGGAGCTCAGCCAAGCTGGTAGCAAGATTCTTGGCGCACTGACCCAACTGCATTGCAGCTGCTTGGTCAGTGACTGTAGGCACAGCAGCCTTTGCAGAAGCCACCATTTTACTTCCCGGCTGCATGAAAGAGACAAGGTATGTTAACTATATGTCCGTTAGGCTACTTAGGGAGAGACCTCATTCATCATCTCACCTGCAAAAAGTTTTGACTGGATACAATGAGAGTGAGCTGGGCGCTCAGATCCTCAGCCTGGGCCTGGCTTCCCCTCACTCCTTGCACCAGTTGAGGGATATGGTCAGCAACAACCTTTTGCAAAAAAAACAGTAACAGAGCAGTCACTAACACAAAGACACTATCCAATTATTGGTAACTAACCTGTATTTTATATAAATCACTACATATAGCTTGAGTTATAATATTTTATAAAACCATAATTATCTACCATAACTATTTTCCTAAATATGTCCAACAATGTACGGCAGACTTTGTCATCCTGTGATCCTAGGCTTTCCTTTACCTTACAGCTCTGGACCAGCTGTTGATGAGCTGACATGTTCTTATTGGAGATGGATGCGTTCTGGGCAGCTGCAATGGTTTGCGTAGCAGCTGCCGCTGCCTGCTTCGCTGCCGCCTGAGGAGGAAGAGCAAAAAGAGCAGGGTAATCAAGCAAGAGTAGAGAATATATGGTAAATAGCAATGACGACAGAGGGAACCCACTTCGTTGGACAGATTGGGGAAGCCTGAACATACGGGGGGAAACCCATTAGCATAGCTGAGATGCTAGCCACACAACTGATTACCATTTAACTGCAAATTAATCTAGCACAGTGTTATTTTATAGGTCTCCAATACACTTAAAAGATTCCTTTACTGTATAGACTGCAGGTGGTACTTACCTCAAGACGATTAACAATCTTCTTCTTAATAGCATTCTGGGCAGCTGCATTGGTGGCCACTCGCAGTCCCTCAGCTGCTTCTCTGAGTCGTTGTTGCTGGTCTTCATTCTCAGGGTTGGCTGCAGCTCCCTGTGAATGATTAAGATCCTTATATCTCATGCTTCATGAAGGGCATCCCTACCCTTAAGAGCATATACATAATTCCCCAAATGATCTAACCTTTGCAGCCTCCACCATACGAGCAGTGGAATCAGCCAGCAGTTTAGCAGCTGCCAGTAGCTTCTTGGAATTATCCATGTCTATTTCAGCTTCTGCATCAGACCTCATAGCATTCACTAGGTCAGACGTTGCTTGGGCTAGTACCCTGGCCTGCCGCACCATCTCTCCTGTAAAGACACACAGGAACAGGTAAGTGCTATAAGTATACAGTAAAGATTAGATCACAGGTAACCAAGTTTTTTCAGGGCTACTTTATCAGAAATGTATGTGTCCATGGACTGCATTAATTTTTCAGTGAGAGAAAATGTGGCCCATCCTGCCAAAAATGCACAACAATATGCGGTATTATTAAAATGCACAATGTATAATAAAATTGTAAAATAAAAATAAAAGTGACAGGTTTAGATCACCGACATCAGGGAGACTGATCAGTAATTAATAAAGTGTCACTATGTATTAAATATGTCAATATTTGGGTTTTTTATTCATAGTGTGTGTGTGCTTTTTTCTTTACCTTGGATGACCCCTCTCTCTATGACTGGGAGCCTGACAGCAGTAAACGTGGAAGTACCAGGTCATTGCTTCTGAAGACATTTGGAGCCCCATTGCTTCTGAAGACAATGCTGGAGCCCCATAGAAGCACAGCATGGACCATGGTTTGGTCCCCACAAGGTTGTGGGGACTGAAGACACAGAAGATTAACCACTAAAATGCCGCATGGTATGATCATGCATCAGGGGATGGTCAGGGGATGGTCCGAGGCAGCCTCTGCCACTGAGCCCCGGCAAGCAGCCTTGTGCTCAGGAGTGCCCAATAAATTTTAACATAGGACGTGTGTGTGATATATATACACACACACACACACACGGTCCTCAGACCTACCGCACCTTGCTATGTAGCGGCTGTATTGGGTCAGCATGTTGGAAGTCCCTGTATAAGATTATCGTTAAGAACAGTGTTTGGGGAAAAACCAAGTCATTTTATCCCTTAAATACCCAAACCGGGAATGAAAACATCAATAGCAAAACATGATAACAATTAATAATTTTCCAAACTGTACACATATAACAACTTTCCCAAACTTTAATGGTAATGCTCAACAGATCATAAACTGTTAGGAAGAGAGAGTATGGACAGACCAAGATACTGGTTGGGACATCTTTATTCCAATGGTTCAAACACATTAATGTTCAATCAAAAGCTATAAAGGACATGAGCATTTTATTTTTATGTACCATGTGATTTCCACAAGACAGATTGCATGAAAAATGCAGGTACCCCCCCACACACACACACACACTGTATCTCCAATAAATTAAAAAAGCTTAAACAGTGTGGGGGTAAATGTTTTTAAGACTGTATAACTTAGACAGCATAGAGGACATAAAAAAAAAAAACCCAGGGTGGAATGAAACAGTAAAAATGTAAATTAAATAGCTTTTATTCTTAATTTATATTTTTTGAGCCATCTATCCAGAAATTCTTCAGCCACCAAAAGCACTTACCTGCATCCCCCATAGAGCTGAAGATGCTCTCGGTCACCGACATGATGGTGTCTGTGGCTTGGTCATAGCGTCCTATCGGCTCTCCACGGCTCGCAAACTGGCGAACATGCTGCAAGAGGTCATTAAGTGTCTGGCTGACAACACTGGCTGCTGAGCTGACCTGCTTCAGAAGCTCAGGGTCTTCTGTAGCCGATTGACATGCGCGCACACAGTTCTCCACAGAACGGTCCACCAGCTTTCCTGCTTCAATCAGCTGCTCCTGGCACACTGGTGAACTAATGGTTGGACTCACCACCTGTGGAGAAAAGGCAAGATTATGTTTCGTACATTTCTTTTTTATATTTAACTGTATGAAGTTTACATTATTCAGACTACTGCCCCTCAACAAAATTTAAAAAAATAGACTGAAGAACCAATGGACACTTTGAGATACAACATCTCACCTTGGCACATGCTACCAATTGAGAAGTGGAGAGGGCACACTGTGTGGCAGCTGCAATTACTCTGTTCTGCAGGACTGTGTCCTCTGTCACTTGTGCCACATTTTTGGCCTTCAATACCAGCATGGCAGCCGCATTGGCTACGGCCTTTGCCAGACTCATCAGCACATCCTGGGGGAAACAATGGTATTGCATAACTTGATAGGAGAGTTAGAAGTTTGAGTCTTGGCACATAATGCTACTAGCCACTTTTCGGGTACCTGGAACCTCTCATCGGCTTCACTCTCCCCGATTTGCCGTAGCAGGTCTCCGCTGGCCTGTCCAATGCTGCCAGCCGCTGTGAGAACAGTTTGACGTGGCTATGGAAAAATAAGTCATATAATAAAAATGTAAATATGTATGCACATGAGGATCACACAAAGTAAATGAGTTATATATTATAAAGTAATGGAGATATCTTGGAACAGAGACATCTCTATACCTATCATTACATACACAGAGGCAACCAAAGGTCTTAAAAATGTAATTCCTTAATAACTATAAACCGACTGATTCATTTATCTGGGTTACATAGCCTAGTCCAACCAAAACAGTAGATATCAATCAGTTGAGGGAAATCTAAGGGCTTAACTATATGGCTACCAACCCGACCTTGCAGATTTATTTAAATATCTATCTTTATCAATCTAGATCTGTAAATGTCAAAATTGGATGATGACCTAATGATGAACTTATTTGTTCATAAGTGCAGTTTCCTAGCTCATAAGATAAGAGCTCACAGCGCTTTGAAGTAGATCTGGCTCTACTGTACAGATACACTACACCACTGCTGAAAAAAACAATCTAACCACTATATAATTCACTAGATTTAAAGAGAAGTCCACTATACCCAAAACGGGATTACAATGTTACTTACTTCTTCAGATGTCGGCTGCACAGCAGTGAGCAGGTCGGAGACCGCGCCAGCCAGAGTCCTTGCGGCTCCTAACAACTTCTCTCCGCTCCCAACCTCATCTTCCATCAGCGCAGCCAACAACTTCACACCCTTTGACATCTCGGTTAGGTTGGAAGAGATAGTGGTGATGGCACATCCCACAGCTGTGTAATCAGTTTCCGCGGGATCACCTAATATTAAATAAAAAATTCAGTCAAATATATATTATTATCATGTATAAATATTTAAAAAAACAAAAACATCTGTGTTCAAATCTATGAAGATGTCTACGAAACACCAAGTATGTACATGAAACAACTTATGCTAAATCAAAAAGGATCACATCATGAACTGTACTGTTATATGTTAATATCTGCGGGAGAATGTATGTAACATGTGTACCTGCAGTTAGGTTCACAACAGAAGCCGTCCCTGCAGTGATAGCATCGACCTGTGAGTGGATCTCATGTTTTGACTCATCAACCTTGTTTTGAACCCAAACTCTTGATGCCTAAATTAATACAGAAAACACAACTCAATAATGTAATGATCAGAACTGCCCATAGACACACTTTAACCATCAACATGAAATTATTTCTAGCAAGCTTAACCAACCAGTTCAAGGCCTGGTAGACATACTCACCATGTCATGTCCTAGAGGGGGCAAGTTGTCCACCTGGCTAAGGTCATCATGTGCTTGTTGCACTGCATGGATACTTGTATTAATGGTCCCCATCAAAGCCTGCTGGGCAGAAGACTGTAGTGCAAGACAAGGAACTCCGTTCATTGGTATATATATGGCAAATAGAAAGATAACAGCTTGGTATCTATCCACAAAACAATCCCAACATGGTACAAATGACCAGACATTAAGCATTATGTATGTTGTTTTTGAATAAAATAACATATATATATATACATACAAAGTTTTTAAACTAGGAAATATAGCAAAAGTAGGTTAGGAATTAATTCTCCTAATTAACAGAGACATACAGCCAAGCAGCTATAGATGTGAGAGGGGGCAAAGAATTTAGCGATGTGCAGAACTGAAAAAAACAGTACAGTGTAAAAGGCACAGGGTGAACATAAGCATCAGAAAGGTAGACTAGGACAGTACACAGAAGCATGTAAAAGCAAAATTTTGTACCCAAAATTGTGTTATTTTTTTAATGAAGGTTGGAGTCCATTTTGATGCATGAAAATTACAGCATGTACTCCTTAGTTATAGGAGTTTGTAGAAGTCAACACACCCCCTTAGTTAAGTACAATGACACTCAAACTACTGAGGCAGTTTTCCACATAGTATGGACTAAAAACATGGTCTACAGAAATAGAAGTTAGACAAGTAACATTGTCTGGACACAAGAGTAACAATGTCCCCCTAGAATCCAACTATGAGCATACGGTTTCACGTTACTCCTTTTATTAACCAAATAAGGGTGCATTAGCCTTAGTAAAGATACAGTACAGTTTGTGACCCTTGTATCTGTAAGATAAACACAGCTGTAGTTTGCTACCTCCTCCACCACTACATGCAGATAGATATTTAAAATGGACTGTTTAATGCTTCTGACACCTCCATAAAAGAACAATGCCTATTAAAGAACAATGACTATTAAAGAACAATGCCTATTAAAGTAGCTGCGTTCCTACTTCGTGGTCCAATATTGGCTGCTTCAAGCAAGAAATCAGAGGTAGGAAAGCACTCGCATTGAAATCAGTTGGGATGCATGGAGATGTGTTCAGCTGAAAAGTGTGTGTGTGGTGGCAAATGCATTTGGGGGGGGGTTCTGCATATTAAAGTGCATATGATGACTGGAGTGTCCCTTTAACCCTCTAAATTAGGTCAACCAGTGAGGTCATATTCCCGTATCCACATCTGGATGCAGACTTTCACCTGTGCATGAATTGTCTTCCTGTGATATGCCTGCCAAAATTGGTCTCCCAACATCGTGGTTAACAATTATAAAACACTAATAATATCCTGCGTTAAATTCTTAGAGCTTGCCTACTGACCAGTGGTGGCATATGCCCTCTGTATATCTGGCCCGTGGTGAGTTGCTGTTGGGCAGATGGCATGCTTCCCATGTTAAACGTCTCTGGTCCACTAGATCCTGATCGTATTATAGCAGGAAGAGCAACCGAGCCAAGCTCAGGCTTCCCAGGTCGGGTAACCTGCTGCTGCTGCAGGATAGTTGATCTAAGAAAAAAAAATACATTAAAGTACATACTGTTATACATAATTCTGTTTCCAAATATCTTTAATTATAATAAAACACAATTATTTCCTATGAGTATGTGTAGAATACTGTCCCCTCCAGACAAAATGATGACTAGCGAACTTAAGATTCTGTGGATTCTGGTGAGAAAACAATCCTGTGTTCATTATGTGAAAAAAAAGTAAATATCCTTATGAGTATCGAGAAAGCGGCTTAATATCGGGGTGTACTAACAGAAAACGGGCAGTTCCCACATACTCACTTTTTTGGTGAGACTGACTCCTCTAACATTGTTGATTCTTCGTCTCCTTCTAGACCAAACCGATCCTTGCTTTGTTTCTGGAGTAGTAAAACAAAACAAAAAAAAAAGACGAACTGAAAAGATGTTTGCCCAGCATAAAATTCACCATCATAAAAAACTGAAAAAATATATACATTTGTCAGAAACATGTTTTAATTAAAGTCTAGAAAGAAAAGGCCATTGAAAGAATGAAGAGGAATAACGCTCTGACCTTGTCAGACCCAAGGAAAACACAAGGTGCATCTACTCCATAAAACCCCCAAAATTCCTGAAACATCATTTAAGTACAGACAGACTAGGCGTAACAGATCACAGGAGTTGCTTAGGGTAAACATAGGGCTAAATCTGATCTGAGGCTAAGGGTCGTTGGGATCTGATGGCTTTTAGCAGGATAGAAAAGCAGGCTGGGTGGGCAAAAAAATCTCTTATTAATCCATCATAACCTATGTTTATTGTACAGACCCATACTCAAGAGGTACAACGGCACAATGAACTTCTTCTTGTATGGACTGGCCTGAAATTCAGGAGAAAATGAAGATATAGTAGACACAGGCCTTACATAAGCAAAGTATTTATTGGAGTACGAGCCAAGAAAACCATATTCTTTAACACTGCTGTAATTCTACATAGATCTGTCCTCTACCGGAACCGACAATCCATACGGTTTTAAGAAATGTGCCCGCACCTTTTTGAGTATAATGTCAATGTATCCGGCAATCAGCTGAGATATTTGCTCCCCTTCTGTGGTTTGCACAGAATAATAGCTCTCCTGATACTCTCCAAAATCCTGAAACAGAAATAGCAGGTAAGCGGAGAACATTATGGATAAGTTCGTGAGTTCCAAGACATGCATGAGTGCTGGTTAATCATATAATGAAATTTAATGCAACAAAAAGGGGTGTCAACAGGGGTATTAGAGGAATGCTTGAACACAACAGTAGGTGAACCTAATCGGTGAGCAGTTCAGATGCAAGTTCCTACTAATTGTCATCTATTCGTATGTTACCATTTTGTTTTTAAAACATTCTAGCAGAAACAGTAGAGGTTAATACAGTGAGGGCATACGCTGAGGCCAAGAACTGTTTAACGTTTAAATCTTTACATCAGGAAAAAATGGGTAGATTAAGTGGGCTGAAAGGTTCCTATATGCTGTTGAATTGTGCTTGAGTGGGGGAGGTTATATGAAGTACACACAGAAGATGCACAAATAAGGCATATAATACATTATATAGAAATCCAGAAAAGTATTTGTATATACCAGTGTGAAACTTTTCGGAGACGCGGCCCAGCGTTTGACAGTTGTCAGGGGCCATTCCTGCACCACTTCCTTGGTTTTTTCATCCACACGCATAACCGAGTCCTTGGTAATCCCCAGAAGACGTGGTACCAATTTATTCTTACTCTTCATTTTCTCCTGGAAAGTAGGACAAGACCAATCATGACTAGCATGACTAACAATGGCATCCGTAAAACCCCAGGGACCCTCAATGCGAAATGCCAAAATTACAAGGCTGCATAATAAAAGCAGGGGCCAATTACTACATTATGACAGATGCAAAACGGGGATTTTTTTTAACGTGCATTTTCCCCCAGAGCTGTTTTTGTACTCCATACGGAGGTATACTGTAAGCACACATGAGGGTTAAGCTAATAATATTTCATCAGAATAAATTCTATAGTCCTGCCAACCAATGTCAGGTAAGAAAAGGAAAAAAGACCCAGATTTGACCGGAGGAAAAGTATCTGGGTTAAACAATCAAGTCTTAATGAGGATGCTAATTAGGTACGAAAGCACCGGAGGAGATGAAAGATGCGAAACAGAAGAAACTGCTGAAGAGGCAGGAAGAAAATTAGGTTATTTCTTTCCACCAGAAAACAAACAATCATTATCAAAGACAGATATGGAACAACAGGAGATTCTATATGGGCATAATGTATGGAGAATTAGTCCTACATACACACACATTATATATATATATACACCGTATATATAGATAAAACAGGATAATGTGTACAGAAGTGTAAGTCACATGGAATAAAAGACAACTGACATTTTGATTGAAATTTGTAGGAAATTAGAAAAAACTGATGTTTCACTGTAGGGTTAAGAAAAGTTGAAATATACACAGACATGCACACATTTTCTGAAAGGTATAATAGAACAGGGTAAAAGGGTACGACGGTTTGCAAGAAAAAAAAGTTTATTTCAGTTACTCATGCCCATTTTTGTCTATTTTATTTCCTTTTGGCAGGGAAGCAGTTAATTAAGCAGGAATGCCAAGAATGATACAATAAGTTATTCTCACATTTTTCCAGCCCTGCCCCTCCACATTTCCCTTTCTATTCCATGCAGGATTTATACAATACTAGATGATCTCAGCTTTCACCCATCGCCCTCTTCAGATACTCAACTATCATTATAATTTATATGTTTTTTTATATCAAGTCCGCACACAGCCGCTTAGCTGGCGATAACCTCTCAAAGCTTTAAGAGGCATTCCCATGGATATGTAACCGCTAGTGTGTCAATCCTTCCCAACATGTTCAAAACAGCAAGCCATTACTATTCTCGTACACAGAGCACACTTAAACCTAGTGAAGACTCTGCAAACCAGTCACATCTCACTGTACCGCAATCACATTTTACTAGCCGAGTGCATATACCATTTATCTCAAACCAAGAGAGGCTTTAACAGCCACTAGGCTCCGTTCCTGAAAAACGTATATGCGGATGGCCAATTTAGTCAGTCCTTCCCTTCTCTTAGGTGTCCTGAAACACCACTAGCCCTCCATCGTTTTACCTTAAAAATGTCGTCCTTGTAGCTTTCCTGAAACACCACAAGCCCTCTGCTAGCCACCAGACGCGAAGGCAAATCAGTAAACAACACTCATTACACATTCAACAGAACACAGGAACAGCCACAACTTTACCACTTACAAGATTCAGAATCCACCGGATCTACCACAAAACACCTTACCTTTAGGGGTGACTGATCATTCATCGCATTAACATACACAAGCATAACAGAAACCTAATGGGCATTCCAACCATCATACATACATTATTAAGCGGTCCCTTTAAATTCTTGCACAAACCCAACAACAAGAATAGAGGAGGTATTATCTAACACTATGTGTGCACTCCAATTAATATAATACTTAAATATACAATGTACACTGCATGGGACACAAGAGTCCACCTTTTCCAGTTCACTTTTAGGTTTTCATTACAATATTTCTTATTTTTCTTGTTTTGTAACGATTTGCCCTAAGGTAAGATGTTACACCAGTGACTACACGGTCTTCTTTAACTACTACACCGCTGCTGCTGCTGCATGCCCCACTGGGAAAAAAGTGGTGCTATGCAATACTTATCCCTTTTTACTTTGGGAGCAATAGATTTCTGGTTTGCTTTATAAATATAAACTCTGTCCTATGGCTGCTTCGGCAAACCTTTCCCATGTCAAAATGCACTACATGATTTATTAGATGTAAATATCACGCTTTAAACTGTTTTACCCACACCCCCGGATTATTATTATTATCTTTCATTTTTATAGCAACAGCGATTTACACAGCACTTATTATACATACACTCATGGGTATGACAAAACTAGAACAGACAAATCGATAGAAAAAACAAAGAAACCACCTTCACGTGTAGATGTGTGAATAAAGAAATAAATAAATACCCTACAAGTTCTGCTGCTCCCAAATAACACTCCTCATAAGTGTTCAAAAAGTCAATGGAACCAAAGAGGGGCGCATGAACATGTAGAGAAAACAAAAAAAAATAATTCCAAAATAGTGTAATAAATTTAAGTAAATGAAATATATGGAGTGTGAATTGCACTCACAAACTTAGCTTTAAAAACAGCTCATCAGAAAGACCTTGGAGTCTTCGTGGGAGATACTTACCGGATTTTATCACGGACATATAGACTACTTTCTACGGACTTTTTACGGACTTCACTTACCTTCGGCAGTCTCGGTGGAGACTTTTTATCCACTGCTTGTATGCATAACCCGGTTGTTATGCCAACCTGCTTGTAAGTTGCTCTGATTCATGTATTAAAAATATTGTTTGAATTTACTGCACCAGTTTGTGGCTTTTCCTGTATTACAGACCCCACGAAGACTCCAAGGTCTTTCTGATGAGCTGTTTTTAAAGCTAAGTTTGTGAGTGCAATTCACACTCCATATATTTCATTTACTTAAATTTATTACACTATATTGGATTTTTTTTTTTGTTTTCTCTACATGTTCATGCGCCCCTCTTTGGTTCCTTAAGACAAATCGATACTTAGATATTCAGTTAACCATTTGTTAAACTAAACTCTGACCTCTTAACATGTCATTATCACAAGGTTTCCTACCTTTACCAAGAAGAACGAGACGCCGTATGTGCGCAGAGACCGTGCCAACTTCACATATTTCACCTTAGCTTCAATTTCTGTCATTTCTCCACAATTTTTATGCTCCTGTTGGACAGAAAAGACTAGGTTTGTGGTCATATAAACATAAATACCATATGTTTATTAAGCAGGGAGCTAGTTGTACTGGATGGGAAAATAATAAATACATTTTAATTCTGTAAACAGGGGGCAACCAGTAAGGTACAACCAGTTTATTTACTAAACTACAGGTAAGTGACCAGGGCATGAAAATGATCAAGATATCTTGGCCTACATTTATCCCCCTAAAGCTGGAAATAAAAGTGTGAAACTAAAGCAATAAGTTTCCACCAAGAATAATAAAGCATGCATCTCCTGCCATTACCTGAAATAACTTCTTCTCTGCGCCCCTCTGTTTGATGTATTCCTTAGGAAGAAACTCCTTCAGGCTGAAAGTCAAAAGAGGTTGATGAGCAAGCCACGTGCATAGGTATTTCTTTTACATTTCACACCTGTTCATTCTGTATATGATTACTTTAAAGGACGCAAGACAAATCTATATAGAGTTGAGTAGATGGAAATAAACTCAGCAGCAGTGCCCAGGCACATGAGATCCAGTTTGCCAATAAGAGTTGATATATTACCCATACAGCATTTAGCTTCACCATGTATTTATGAAAAGTAACTACAAGGTGAATATACACTATAATATATCCTTTTTTGGAGCCTGGCATAAGTTTTGTACAACACAGAACAATGTACTAGACGACCAAAGATCTCTGAAATGATTGAGAATGGGTGGTTTCATTAACAACTTACTCCAAGAATCCAGGTTTATGTTTGACTTCCACATGGGGTCCAAACTGAATCTGTGTTTGGATGCCACCAAATTCACAGGCCTTGTCAAAAGACACCGGATGAGAACCATTCAAAATATCATCGCGGGCCTGGAAAAAAGGCCTTATTAAAGTTTCATTGCGATTCAGGGAATTCTATGCAGTGTGTATTAAATCTGTGCACCATCAATCTCTCTATATATAAACAATACATATTAAATATAGAAATAACTACACTCTCAGCCTGTACTCTATGTCTCTTACCTGGACATAGAGAAGGTTCAGCTGGACGGGGTCCCTAGAATCCACATTCTGATCAGAGTAGAAGAACTTCCTGCGGAGAAGCAACGTCTCATTTTCATCCACACCTTGCTCTCGGAACGTGCGGCTGTGATCCAACCAGTTCACTAAAACAAAATAATAATAAAATCTTAAATTTTTGAAATATTCTTAAATGGTAATGCTTTTTTAAAGATACAAACCTTCAGAACTATATGATTTTTCTACCCTGTCACACAAACTCTTCTTTCTTAACAAACACTGATTCACTATAATGTTCTCTTTCTCTCTAAACCAGTACTGCTGCATTCCCCAACTCACATTCATCCTCTGTGTGAAGTTTAGCTTTGAGTCTTTCCATTTTCTTCTCATCTCTAAGTAGTGTTCGATCTTTCTTCAGTGTTCCTGTTGGTTCTTCTTTTTTCTCCTCGATAGTCTCACGTATGAGGGAGTACTCCTCATAGTTCGTGATTCCTGAAACAAAGAAATCCTTCCAATTCAGTTTTGGCTCAAAACGTTATATTGTTTCACACAAATAAAAAAATCATATTTAAGAGATTTATGGTTTTATTTTTAATATTTTAACACTATGCAGCAGGAAAACCATCTACATCTTATTGTTTCAATACCGTAAGATGAGTTAAATAATACGGAGTATGGATTTAAACATGTATAGAATAGGCATGTAGCAATCCTGAATACAAGAAAAGGCCACTTCTTTCCCGTTATAGCTTGAGCGGGGTGACAAAAAATGAGGCCAACAAGGCCCAAATGATGTGTACAAAGTGTCAGGATTTGATCTATATTTTAACTGCAGTGAAATTGCGATCTTGCAGCAACATATGTGAAACGAAGATTCATAAAATTTTGTAAAAACAACGTAATATAATCAGAATAAATCCAAGACTCTCAGGAAATTTGTGAGCTACACCCAAGATTCACACATTGCTTACATGTGCTAAGAAATGTGGGACCCTCACCTATCCTACTACAGATGGTAACCAGAAGCTCCCCCACAGTCTTAGAGTCATCCACCATAATCATCTTAGCTGCTCCATCCAACATTCGAATCTTCTGGGGCCGCTGCTTCTTTTTGTATTCCAGCACATCCTGTGATTGGCGATAGTAGAAAACAGCAGATCCGGGGTAAATTGCGCTGCAATGTGGCTTCACAGGGCAGAGAAAGACGAGTGAAACCACAATGCTGTTTTGAGAGAATGTTAGTGAAATCATCGTGAAACCCCACTAGGAAAAACGTCAGATGTTGCATACATACACCTTTTATCAATTTATGGGAATTCAAACATGGCTGCTACCGATCAGATCTAATGCAGATCAAGCGACTTCCCATTTTAAATGGTAGTCATCCACCTTTTGTAGGACTACAACTTCTCCTTCAGCTTCCTGAGGATCTATGGATATTTAGCTCACCAATATCTGCCACAGAAGATTGTGGCATACGATTGCAAAATTGGACATACAATTGTCTTCAGCCTGGTAAAAAGTTGTGAAATGGTGGTGCAAGGCCACTCATGTAGAAATGTCTGAATACGAGGGTACTTGATACATGCTAAACAGTATTACACATAATTATGAAGTAGGTTAGAAGGTCAGTTTCACTATAGTGAAAGTAGCACTTTAACAGAGCGCACTATTTCCCAATCCAGAGACTCACCTTAATCAGTGCATTGCAATTGATTTAATGGAGGAGTGATCGGACAGCCCACTACACTGCTTCCTATACAGTAGATAATAAAATGGGAGTGTGATACTGCTTTATTTTGGGCTTTCAGCCCTTAAAACTTAGGAACTGTCTCAGGTGGCCGCTGTTCTGAACAATTATGAAGCATTTACGTAAGGATGCTCTATGTAGCAACATTGAGGACTGTACCTTGGCTGCGCAGACAGAATGGCTTTTTGCATTAAAGTTTATACACTTGTTACATATACAATATAGCTGAAAGCAATGGGTAGGTGGGGCAAATTCCTTGTAATTTGTGAGGTAAATGTTTTAGGGGCAGTGGTGGCTGCCCCTAAAACAGCCTGCCCTTGCCACTGCTGCCCCTGAAACAGCCTGCCCGTGCCACTGCTGCCCCTGAAACAGCCTGCCCGTGCCACCGAAGCACTTTAGTTTATTACATAGACTGAACCATACCCCATTCCTCAGCATGTAATAATCCAGTGTCCTGCCAGCCTCCAGCCAGATTCCTTTCCTGGGGTCTTCATCTGATAAGAACAGTCCATAGTCGAATGCTGTGGGCATAAGAAGGAGGTCAAGGCCAGTGAGAGGAGATGTGGATTTTCTGCCCAGCTGGAGATTGCAACACAACACATCATTGTTTGACTGAACACAGTGCTATCATTGTCCTTGTGAGACACTGACAATGAGGGGACCATATAAAAATCCTTTAGTGACAGAATGAGAGAGTTCTCAACCAATTAACATACTATCAGAGCCATTCACGTAGTAAAGGTTTTCTGTAGTGGCGCTAGAGAGTGTGACAGAATGCAGTGAAGGAGGGAGCATATTGCATAATTCCTAGGGTGTTCTATTTGAGTGCAGCTGTGTGGATCCCTATTATTCTGTGTATAATAGAGTGTTCTTAAGTTTGCTTATTGAACAGGGAAATGTAATTTTATATGAAATCTTGTAAAAAGACGGATTTTCTGGTGCAAAGAATAACAGCACACAGGGTGTCTCACAGGCTTACAACGTGCATGCAGAAAACACACAGATCAAATAGAACACGTACCTTGACCAGTTTGGGCTTCGGGGACCCTCTCTCTAATAATCCGACAGGCATCATACACAGCAGTGGATGGTTCAAATTGCATGGTCTTCACAACATTGCACTGCCGGACACATATCTTCAGTGACAGGGCAACCATGATGACGGCTGGCTAGTGTGAACCTACAATATAAAGTAGGAGTTTGGAAATGCCCAATAAAGAAGCTATTCCTGTGTATTAAATACTAGGCATCTTATCCTTTGTAGTAACTAGTCGTGCTACACTTAATCGCCTCTCCAGTATATCGGTGATAAGGATATTTTACACAGACATATAAATAAACATGATTTTTCTTTAACACTTTGATTTATTCAACCTAAAACACACACTTTATGGAGCTCCTGCCATGACATGTCAATACTGGCTTTGTGCGTCTCTGCTCAGCGGCTTTGTCGGAGTAAATCGTTACACATTACCTCACTGGGGGTCTTCCGTCAAAGAATCGCTATTCATACTCCAGGGACTGGGAAAATCAGAGCAAAAGGGGAGGAGGGGGGCTGCAAGAGAGAGGATAACAGAAATAGAAAAGGGAAAGTGAGAAAGCTGGAACAATAGAGGGGGCTACAGTTACAAAAAGCGAGAAGTGTAAATGAACTGAAGGGGGTAGGGGAAAAAAAAGAAGGAAAATAATAAGCATGTAGCGTGAGAGCAATATGAAGGGAGAGGGGTACAGGGGGGGAATCAAGAAGGGAGGGAGAAAAACTAGGAAGGGGAGGAAACAATAAGAAAGATAAAGGAAGAACTGAAGGAGAGTATGCTGTTTTAACCTGTTCAGTGAATAATCAGAAGGAAATATTAGGAAAGGCCACCAAGGCAGAGCAGGGTGTGTGACTCTATAAAAGAAGCCTGTTTGTAGTTATCCTCTCCTGAGTGCAAGACCAAAAGCAAATTTATTTAACAAAGAACACGCAGACGATTAATTGTCATTAAAAGCTAAAAATGCTGCTACACCATTCTGCGATCTGCTCTAAGAGAGTTAAAACACTTCTTTCTTCAACCTTCCTGCTAATGCCAACATCTAACAATGTGATAAATCATACTAATGAGAACAATGGGCAAGGCTAGTTAACGTTTGCCACGTAAATGGCCTTGCGCCTGTGTGCCAGCTTTTAGGTTACTAGAGAAATCCATGTGAATCGTGCCGCAAACCGGGTAAGCAATATTTATTCAGCTTATGAGCACGTCTGCGTGATGATCATGCATGGCAAGCAGAACAGCTGGTTGGCATGCTATGTGTTTGGCCAGAAGTGTTCTGGTTCTTGTGTGCATCGGACCCGTCACACAGTGGGCTCAACCACTTTTATTTCCCATGTGAATGAATGGCTGATACCGCACCACACAAGGCACATACATAATTGCAATCATGGAAAACTTGGGTATGATAGGAAATATGCTTAAGGCAGCCCATAACAGATAAAAACACCAATCTCTCCATTACGATGGACATTCAAAACAGAGATATGACTATAGTATGGTACAACTGACCATATGTCAGATTACATTGCTGATTTTTTAGGACACTGCAAGAAATTTGTGAAATTACTCCTAGGGCAAAAACTGGTGCCTTCAGTCTAGCATTTATGAAGGAAATCTATTTAACTTCTTCAACAAATGCCCATATTACATAATGCATGTACTGTTCTGTATCTCATAGCTCCTGATGGTGTAGAACATTTTTCATCACATTGCTGAGAGCTGGAGGTCACGCTGTCCATCTCCTCCTAACAGGAAGCAGCATAAATAAACCAGATGTGCCCTATGAACATCAGGAAGGCATTGTGGATCTCTATGAAGCCTCTTTATGACCTTTGCTGAGATGAAGTATCTTAGTGATTTGCATTGTGGATCTATATGAAGCCTCTTGTATGACCTCTTGCGTTTCCTGACCCTTAAAGTCCTTAAAGCCTGGCACTTTTCACAAACTCTATATTTTACATGTCTCTAAAAAGTGTTTACAGACCAGAATAATCAATATATTAAAAACTTTAAAAAAAATTGTACACACATACAAAATGTTAACAAATTAAGTTATGTTAAAAACTGTGACAGATATTTATATGGTACATTACACCCATCCATTACCCAATAACTTAAACTTAATAGAAATGCTGAGTATTAATGCAACAGAATATCTTAAAGACTAAACGAGTTACCAGTACAGAGAGAGAGAGCGAGCGCCATACACACACACATATATATATATATATATATATATATATATATATATATATATATATATATATATACACACACACACACACACACACACACACACACACCCTACATGAACAAAAGAAATTGGGACACCTGACCATTACACCAACAGGGTCTTTGATGACATTGCATCCTAAAACACACTGGGAAGGATTTCCACATGATTTTGGAGAGTTTCTGTTGGGATTTTTGCCCATTCATGCAGTAGGGCATTTGTGAGGTCAGGCACTGATTTTGGATGAGGCCTGACTCACAATCTCGGTTCCAGTTCATCCCAAAAGGTGTTCAATGGGATCGAGGTCAGAGCTCTGTGTAGGCCAGTCAAGTTCTTCCACACCAAACCCATCCAACCGTGTCTTTATGGGCTTTGCTTTGTGCATTGGGGCACAAAGACATGATTGGATGAGTTTGTGCAGGCCAGTCAAGTTCTTCCACACCAGAGTCCTGACCTCAACCCATCAAACACCTTTGGAATTAACTGAAATGGAGATTGCGAGCCAGGCATTCTCAGCCAAAATCAGTGCCTGACCTCACAAATGCTCTACTGGATGAATGGGCAACAATTCCCACGGATTCTCTCCAAAATCTTGCGGAAAGCCTTCCCAGAGAGGAAGCTGTTATAGCTGCAAAGGGGGGGGACCAACTTCATATTAATGTCTATGTATTTAGAATGCAATGTCATCAAAGTCCCTGTTGGTGTAATGGTCAGGTGCCCCCCCCTCCCACTTTTTTTTTTTATATATATATATATATATGTCTTTTTTTTTTTCTTTTGACAACATTGGTGCAGTTAATATTATACAGAAGGTCTAACGACAGCCAATTATAGATAAAGTCTAATCCAGATTTAGATTACAATACTAGAAAGTGATTGAAGTACAAGACTAGTAACATACAGCAGAGATAAGAGTAATAGAGAATGTCAAACTATACAATATAACATGGACACAGCACTAGCAGCGACAGGCAAAGTTAGGGCATTTAAGGGAACGCTGAGAGGCGTTGAATGAACGATTTGATCAGGTGTGCGCGTCATATGTCACAGTGGCATGCAGAAGAAAGGATAACGCCGCGCAACCCACACAACAGCAAACATATACTAAACTTAACAAGAAGGAAACCGCTTTATTATTTCACTTATATCTAAAATTATGGTATAGCTGGCTACTTAACCTTGATTAAGTGAACACTAATATGTCTCCTTGCCCAACAGAACCCCCACCCCAATCTGTGCTTTATACGATATGATATATTCATAGAATTATTGCAGAATTGGGTTTGGTTTTTTTAATCATTTCTTTTCTGTAAAAGCAGTTTGTCCTCACTTTATTATTAGTCCAGTCTTTAAATACAGCAATATAACTTTCACTAGGCGATAACAGTATCAATCATTTGCTAAATGTATCCTTACTATGTTTTTAGATGCAGTGAACTAGTGATAAGGACAAAGAGCAGGTCCTGCTCTGTAGAACACCAGCCATGGGCGACGGATAATGATTGAAATATAAAGCAGATGTTACACATTCTGAGCCGAATGACAGGATAGCCCTGGAATGGGTTCAGCCTAAACTGTAAAGGTTATGATACAGATCTTTGGCAAGGTTGATGTTAAGTAAAAGCAAGTAAAACGTAATATGAAGACTAATCCCCCTGTATTGTTTTGGCAAATTACCGAGTTTCAATCATCTAAACTGAACCGTTTATAAACATATTAAACCTACTTTTAATCAACAAAGTTGTAAGAGAGTGAAGCCTGAAGATACATATTGTGAAAAATGTATACCATTATTCAATGTACAAAGAAAACAGAAAATGCAGCCAACAAAAACAAAATAAATAGTAATAGAATTAGAACGCCACAATGCTAAAACCACAAAGGTGGGGCACCCTGCTAATTGTAACAAAAAGCACATTTATCATTACAAAGGGCTATTGTGCTAGGGGGTTGTCTTTTTTTGATATATGTAGGTAATGGATCATGCCTCAACAGGACCACTGAGGACTCTACATGTCACCTACTATGGGAACCGCCACCAATCACATTTCTTGGGCTGGCAGTATTTACTAAAGATTTCAAATAAAAAATAAAAAAAACCCCGCATTGTGAAACCACACAATATCCACCATACTGGGATCTTTTCACTAAAGGGAGGGTTGGCAGGAGAGATTGTACTTGAGAGCTGTGTTTCAATATGAAAAGCCAACACCAGCAAGCTTCTGAGACAAGAGCTTGGCCAGCCCTGTATAATGTATTATACAGGGCTGTATTATGTATGTTAAATCAATGAGATTTTGTCAAAGTCTCTTCATCCACTAAATGATGCATTATACAGAGCCTGCTCAGCACTTCATGCTGAACGAACCTGGCAGTTTGGGCCCTTAATTATGAAATGAAGTAAGAATTAAAAACTACAACTCTCCTGCCAACTCTTCCTTTAATGCATAATGTTTTTTTCCAATCAGAAGGAGGAGGAAGCATTAAAAAAAAAAATTAAAAAAAAATAGAACTTTGCCTGTACTATAAAATGGTAAATTAAGAGGATCTCCGACAGCTGCCGTGCACCGTAAATTAGGAATGCAGCGTACCCCAAGCAGCCTCTCCCAGCCTGAACCGGCAGACCAAGAGAACAGAAAAGGGCACTGGGAGTGCCGCAGATGATGCTGGATAGGAACCCAAATGACTTGGACACTCAATGTGATTCATTTCTGGTACACAAAGTGTGGATTTCATCTCCCAGGCACCAAATGAGTTAATACTTTGTACCCCGCCACTACATTTACATCACACAAGCTGCCTCGCCTCGCCTCTCCTCCGGGATGGATGCACATTTTTAAACAGTGCCGAGTAAAATCGTTTTAACTAAATGGTACAAGCTCTCACTAAGCAGAATATTGCTTTAAAAAGCTCCCAAAGGAAATAAGGGAAATTATTTACCGAACTAGCGTAATGGATTTGATTTATATGGGTGGGGGGGTGGGGGTTATTGTGTACACCGAGTAATTCACTAATCCTTTTAGCCAAATGTACTGACATAATGCAGTGGGTCCAGCCTAACGCTGCACTCTTGACACGCAACCATGCCTTGTGCGAACACAAAATGAGCAGCACAGAAGACGGCTCATCCCTGACTCTGCCAATTCATGCACCTCCTTAGAGGAAGAAGGACAGCGGCTGTTTATTAAGACCATAGATATATAATATGACACATATACACACTCAGCCTTCGAAGCACGCTTTAGTGAATACACTCTTAAATTGTATTACTTGCATCAAATTAACACATTTAATTCAGGCATCTGCATATGAGCCATTTGTATGTGTATATATATAATCAATCTCAAACACTAATCTTAATCTGTCCTAAAATACTAAACACCCTTTTTTTTTTTTTTTTTTTTTTTTTAGAGAGACATGAGCACATTATAATTTGTAGACCAGCAATGCTTCCAAAAGTTGAGTTTTCGTCACAAAAACCTCTCAACTTCAACAGAGATTTTATGAAACAGAGAAAATATGGACCTTAAAATTAAGCCATTGGCATAGGCTGGGCATATAGAACTGTCTGTTGCGCAGATAACTTCTTATGAAGCAGAGAACATCCACGCGTTTTATGGAAAGTTCAGCCTCGCACACTCATTGTTTATACTGCGTAGACTGATCTCATTCCATGGCTTGTCGTAATAGGATTAGGCCAGGTCTGGTGCACTCCCTGTATATCCACTGCCACAGGAACCAAATTCAGACTGGCCAAGGACCATGTCAACAAGGGATCTTATCCTACAGCTTCCCTACTGCAAACTAATTGATCCAGACAGACTACTTCTAACAAGTTACAATCCTTTATCGTAAAGGGTCCACAATAATGCAATGAACATTAGGCTGTAAAAGAACACTACATTTAACGGTCATCAAGCGTTCTTAACAGCCGCATTCGGTTTAGATGGCAAAATGTGTTAACCCTTTCCATACCAACCCTGTGTGCACAGGAAAAACATAAGATAGGTAGTTTAGCTCCCCAGAACTGGATACTAAGCAACTTGAAATCAACAATATGTGCAGAACAAGACAAAATGTGTTTAATGACAATTCCATGTATGAGTCGTAACGGTTTGCAACAGCAGAACACCACCGTCTTTTTTGCTATGATTGATTATCATTATAAAACACAACAGTGAGCTGGGGTTGCTATGTTCTTCCGTTAACAGACCCCACTGAGTATGATTCACAAACATAAGTTAATAAGCTGGAAAATAACTGAAAAATCCAGAACTAATTATCTTGGGAGTTTGCCGAAGGAAAGCATTAGATTATGGGAGGAATGACACAACACATATCATCATATTGCTGCAAAGCCACGAATAACATTACCTTACTGACTAAGCAATAAGCTGCATATGGTCCAGGAAACCACAGAAAAAGTACAAAAAAAAAAATCTCTCCCCCGCCGCGCAGCAGTTATTTACATAGATGTAAGCGAGCGTGCTTTTGATTAAGTTTTATCAGAGGGTGGATTAATTGGTTTAAAGTGAGTTGGAGGACATTACTGTACCGGAATCAGAACAGCACACATAAAACCGGCTAACATGAATATTCAGCTACATAAAAAGCAGCAAAATACAGAAATTTGGCAGCTGATGAGAAGTGACATCTACTGCTACAAGGCAGGAGGGAAGAGATCCTTCAATGGTAATTTGCAGGCCATGCAGGAAAGGGGGTTGGGAGAACGGCTGCAGCCCTGGATGACTCCAACATTTATTCGCAGTAATTGCCCAGCAAATTGCCCTTGTAGCACTAGATTTTATGCACACACACCCGAAATAGATAAACATGACATTCGACCCTGCCCTTATATTCCTACCCGCCATCACTGATGGGTTTTCTTTTTCTATGCAACCCCTGGAACAAACTTTAAACATTAAGTTGTGAGAAATGCATCCAATTTTATATCACAAGTTCAGTAAACAAATCCATATCAGCACAGAGAACAGTGATGTATGTATATGAACACAGCCATATACACATCTATGATTACATATAAGCATCGCAGATTTCATATTTTTTATTTGACCTGTGTTAAGTTTTCAGGACAAGCTTTCGAGAGAATCAAACCCCCTTCTATCAGGTCCAAAGCAACATGATTTAGAAAATATCCCATATGTCAGAAGAAATGCAAAACCTATAAATACACACAAGAGTCTGTAGCGCTGTATTCTGGCCTAAATACATAAGCTTACCTGCCATGCCAAGAATGGGCAATGGTTTGTCTGAAGTGGAAGTCAACAGGGGTAAAGTTACCTTTTTTCTGTCCTCCTGGAGGCAGCCAATCAGCAACAAGAAAGCTCTCTCAGTTTACTTAATGGGAGCACTTTTAGTGCATGCACTCAGGGGTCTGAACATAGCGCAGCCCGCTGTGTTTCCCCACTGGCAGACTGGCAGTTAGGATATCGCATGCTTGGAAATGTGTTTGTACAAGTTCTGAGGTCAGGGGCCTAACTAGAAATCACCGGTCCCTGTGCCATCATTGCCCCTCCCTTCCCCTTTATACATACTCCATCTCACTCCACTTACAAAATTACACACCCATGTTCACACACACATATATATATATACACACACACACACATACACACACACACACACTGTATCGCACAAAAGCGAGTACACCCCTCAACATTGTTGTAAATATTTTATTATATCTTTTCATTTGACAACACTGAAGAAATATCACTCTGCTACAATGTAAAACTGTGTAAATTTGCTGTCCCCTCAAAATAAATCAACACACAGCCATTAATGTTTTAACACCTTGGCAACAAAAGTGAGTACACCCCTATGTGAGAAAGTCCAAATTGGCCCCAAAGTGTTAATACTTTGTGTGGCCACCATTATTTTCCAGCACTGCCTTAATCCTCTTGGGCATGGAGCTCACCAGAGCTTCACAGGTTGCCACTGGAGTCCTCCTCCACTCCTCCATGACTACATCACGGAGCTGGTGAATGTTAGAGACCTTGCGCTCCCCCACATCACATATATCCCGCCCCCGCTTACCTCTCACTGCTTTCCCTCGGTTTCACCACAGGGCAACGTGATGTCATGTGACCTCCTATAGGTTCCTGTCTCCCAGTGCCGGTTCAAAATAGTTCACAAAGGAGCCTTCCGACCTGGATCGGTGCGGTTCAGGTCATAAGGGCCCTTTCTAAACAATTTTATACAAGGAGACGGGAAGAAGGGGTCGCAGGGGTCACACCGGGTCCCCTAGACGCACAAGCCTCTTCGCAGCTGCGACCCCTGTAGTTACGCCAGTGTATACAAAACATTGGTTTTCCTTTTGCAGATAATCTTCAACATATTATACATTTTTTGTTATAGTTATTCACACAAACAGTAAATAAAATGAAACACTGACACTCAAATATTTTGAATAATCTATTATAAGCAACGAGATACATGAAAATGTGCATATTCCGCACCTAACTCTAACATCAGTTATCTATGAGTGCATAAACAGTGTGATCTTCGCTTCTATGCACTTGGGGATGCCTTGTAGGAGAGCCAAGATTTTAGTTAACTGTGGGGTGGTCTTCTGTTGTGATGATGGGTTGAAGGAAGCTGTTTCAGAGCCAAGGTGTACAGCCGCCTTGTTCTTCCTTGGGGCAACAGCAGTTGAGGAGGAATGGAGTATAGCAATTTTATTATTGAAGACTGGGATCTCAACATTGTTGCTCTTATTCATCACTGTCGTCATCATTGTCGTCATCCTCCTCTTTCTGTTGGCCATAGCCTTCCATGAGCTGTTGAATTTTGTCTCTGTGTTTGTAAAAACAGTGACGCAGAAGGCAGAAGCAGCCGCATATGAGCACAAGCAGCACTCCCGCACCTATAGCACAGTATATTGCCAGGTTTTTAAGGGTGTCCTTTATAGAGCGTGTTTCGGTCACTTTAGCTTGTGCTCCCTTTTCTTCCGGGGTGTTCATATTCCCTTTACTGTGTGTTATGGGAAGTGGCATAGCAAAGCCATTTGATGCCAGCAAAACTAAAAAGAACAAGCGCAGATGCACAGGAGACATTGTCTTCTGTCAAGCTGAGTGCTAGTCTGAGTTTATAGCCAGTAGCTCAGCCGTTATACCATCAATGGGCAGTGATGTCACACTGACTGCACTATGTCATAATTGGTGTCTCAAAAGGGTGCCCAGGAATTAGAGACAGTCTCATGCAAAAAAATGAAACAGTTTTGTATGCAGTAAATTGCTTTAACAGACAATGTTGCTTTATTTTTATTATAGTTCAATAAACTCTGCTTGAACCACTGTTTTCAAATAGTTTCTTGGGCTCAATTTGATTTAGATCTGATCTTTCACTTGGATACTGTCTACTTTTTTGAATTTTGCTCCATCCATTCTCCCTTCAATAGTTATAAATTTCCCGGGTCCTGGTGTCACAGACAGGGCTATTGGCATGTAAGGGAGTAAAAAGGGTTAAACGCCTCATCTTTTGCTATCTGCAAGAGCAAGTTTACCTAGTTATCTTCTCTAGCCAGTGTTCCAATTGTACTTACTTTACCCATCTGTCCTGGCTGAGGTGGAGGGATTGTGTGTGAGCACAATTAAAAGGAATTGTTACTTTCAGCTGTAATGATGACATCCAAGGTAATTTATCAAACAGTCAGTGTTTTTTAGATATTCGCTTGATTTTCCCTCAGGGAACCAAGATATTGGGTGGGATAAATATTATATTAGTTTCTCATCTCTGCATAGGACTATACACAGGTAGTAATAGCTATAATGAAGGAAAAATCGTGCATATGCTGACAATGTGAAATTAAAACGGCCGCTCCAATGGTGTACATACAAGGTGGATATTTTTATACTTATTAATTATATACTGTACCATGACAGACTTGGCGTATACAACTGTTAACCGTAGGGTTTGGGAAAGCGACAGACCTGCTTTAAATGTGTGTTATAACTCAGATTGCACACTTCCTGAAGCTTCATATAGCTACGAAATCAGATATGCTTCAGAGCAGTTTATTCTGCTGTCTCCGCACTTTTTTTTTTGAGTTCCCATGAGGATCATCATCTTGTAACGGACAGAAAACGGGTAAGTTCAAAACAGAAACTTATTCCAAAAGCTATGTAGAAGTAGTGGAAAAGTAGCCTATTCTGTAAATCTGCATGTCGCAATACTAACACACCAGGCAAGAACAATAAATCTCAAATTAATCATTTTTGTTTGGTTGAGTTTGTAACTAAACTGACATAAACCCTGAGGTAGCTCACAGACAAATGCTCAATGGATTACTGTTTCAATTTTTGTATTGTATATGTACACAGGTACACACAAGTGGGGCAGTTAGCCAGGTTTCAGCATGTACTGGCTGACTTGGCATGATAGGAGTGTGATTGCTAACAGCAATCACAGTCCCATCATGCCTAGGTTCCAGCACTTAGACATCCATGCTATCACTCATACACTCATCCATTCATATACTCATTCATTCACAGATTCATTCCCTCAATCACGCATACTCATTCAAACAACCTCCCCCACCCACTTACCTGCACTGCAGCTCTCGAGGCCGCTCACAGACTTCAGCAGGGGGCGCAGCCTCCCTCTGCGTTCACTTGTACTGCACAAGGAAGCAGGACTGGAGCACAGTCATGTGGGTTCCGCTTCCTCTGTGCAGTACAAAAGACCCTCCCACAGGTAAGCAGCAGGGCTCTTGTGATCCCTGGCTGCCGAGGTCTCGTGGGCCGCATGTTGGACACCCCCGCCTTAGAGCTTGAATTATATAACAATCATAAGCTTAGGGCTCCAACTAACAATTATTTTCATAATCGATTAGTTGGCCGATTATTTTTTCGATTAATCGGATAAAAAAAAAAAAAAGGTACATTTTTCGTTTATTTAAGATAATTTAATTAAACTGGATGTTAAAAACAAGCATCAGAATAAAAAAAACCTGAGAAAAATGTATTTCTTGTTTTCCCAACCTGCCCCCCCCCCAGTTATAAACATCTGAGCCCAGGCTTGCCACACTGCCTCCCAGATATGTTAACATAGGACTTGACAGCAGATAAGAACGATTAAGCTTATCTAGTCTGCTGTAGAGACCCAGGCCTCAATCTTAGTCTTCTCTTAGACTCAGTATAGCTTTATACCTATCCTATACATGTTTAACTTGAATATATTTGCAGTGTCTTGTCTTAAATGTCCTCCTACTACATCGACCAACACCACAACACTTAAAATATCCCACACTGTGAATAACTTAACCTTCACCGGAACTTTTCAAAAGAAGAAAAACAAATCTTACCTTTACAAAGTAGAATCTTTTCAATACATCTGTCAGGAGACAAAAAGGGTAGAATTTTTTAATAAAATAAAATGTTCTAAAGATCTAGAAATGTGCTTTAACAATGTTCTATCTTTGTTGAATCTTTAATAAAATTAATAACCCTCATACAAACTTTACTTTTTAAAGTTGCTGTCCCATCTACTTTGCTGAATTTAAGAGTTTTGAAACTAAACACATCATTAGTACTGTTGAACGCATAAACCTTTGCAATGATAAATAGTTATCATGACATGCCAATGCTTGACAACCAGAGCTAACAGACCGATAAATGTGTAGAAGAACATGCCTGGTCAGATTTGGCATACACACTGCCCAACTGACAAGCTTCATACACAGCACAAAGGCAAGTTAGTGTCAATGTCATGCTGCTGTGTTTTAACACGGGTTAACCTATTACAGCTATGCAGGAGAGTTTACCTCTCTGACAGCTTTAACATCAAACTAGCCAACGGTATTTTACAGCACCAAACATAAATGAAATGCGTACCAAGGTCCATTTAGCACAAACCTTAGTTTAATTGTTAGGTGTCTGCTTTAAAAAAAAACAAAAAAAACAGGCATCATCCATAAGAACATTACCCATGTATGTGCAGTAGTGCATGTCGCCCGAGCTTACACACACACACACACACACAAATCTCCCACTGAAATCAATGAAAGTTCAATTTGCATATTTATGCTTTGAGTGGCAACCACCTGCAAGTATGGGTTTTCAGCATCTATTAAAGCAAATACATATGCGAGTTGAGCCAATAATTTTCACTTGATTGACTAGAACTGCCAGAGGATGAGGAAAACTAGTACTAAAAGATTTGGACAGGATGACTTCTAGAGGATAGTGCTTAATCCGGACATGGTAACTGTTACTCAAGCTATTGAGTATATGAAATGTACAAGCTTAAGAGCAACACTGTTGTATGGTGAACTGGTTCTCCCTTTCTTTTAAAGGTATTTTTCCACCTACTCTGCTTATTCTAATACATCTGTATTTAACCCACAAACATTTTAAAGAAATTATTCTTTTATTATACACTTGATGGTCATGTGACACAAAGGCAAGAACTGGAAATATGTTGCCAAAGAAAATGAAAAGGCTTCCTAAATGTTTCTATTATGTGATTAAACCTTGTGAGGAATGAATGCATGGTCGAATGAATGAATGCATGGTCGAATGAATGAATGCATGGTCGAATGAATGAATGCATGGTCGAATGAATGTGTTTAGGGTCAGAAATGGGAAAGGCAGGCTGCTTCCAGGGCAGAAATGGGAAAGACAGGCTGCTTCCGGGCCGGAAATGGGAAAGACAGGCTGCTTCCAGGGCAGAAGCCTACCACGTCAATATCTGGCTCAGTGTATAGCGATGGGCGTTATGCTGTACCATATCTGTTCCGCAAATGTTATTTTATTTAGTTTTTCAGATTTCTATTTTTTTTTTCTCCAGTTGACAAACAGTTTACACATTTGTGAAATAAATATTCTTGCCAATATTTTTTTTGTGGGGGGCTGTGCCACGTAGAGGATGCGTCCCAGATGCCAAATACTCTAGGTACACCCCTGCAGAATTGCTAAGGATCATTTGTTTAACATACTAGAGAGCAATCAATGATCTGTCTAGGTGGCAGGGCACAAGTTATGCATAGTGTATAACACCTATGGACTCTAATTCCATGGCCAGTGGCTCAGCCTGAAAACACTGAAGTCTTAATTTAAATCAAAATAATCAACATTCATAAAAGGAGAGACTTTTTTGGTGCAGGTGTAGATCTGCAGCTCACCCTTAAGATTTTTTTTTCTTTTTAAACAAGTTAAAGAATTAATATTAAAGTAATTTATTATGCAGTGAGGCTGCATAAGACACTGAAGCTTCCCATAAGCATGTTCCGGGCACAACATTCAGCATATTTTTTATTTTTTTTTAAACCCACAAAACTAACATGGCGACACCAATTGCTTTTTCCCAGAATCACACAAGTTTAAAAAGCGTGTTTTAGCCTGTAAAGGAAAAAAATTAGAAGATATTGAGTGATTCCCGAAGGCACCTGAAACTTTAGAACCCATCTTTCAGAAAAGTTGAGCGCTGCCAAGCTGGATAGCCAGACTCGATATGAAAGCTCAGACTAAAGGGATATTTAGCACAGAGCCAAAAAAAGACATGCAATCTGAGTAGCGGTGCCGCACAGATACGAGAAATCACAGGCACCATTTCCAAATAGCGCTCGGCTATTCGCTTACCGGATATTAAAAATAATCACGTACCTTTGCTCCACGGTTTGTGAACATGAAAATGAATCAAATCTTTTAGAGACTAACAGTTTAACTGGCTAAAAGATCCAATATAGGGAATTACATAATGGTATTCTTAGGCAGAATGCAGGGGGGTTTAGGGTAAAGTGTCAGTGTTTTTAGTTACTCAACCCAAAGCTGCCAATAACCCCCAGCAAGCACTTGTATTTGAGATGGGTTAGCAGAGTACACACATAACAATTTTAGATCTATACATTGTCCCAGCAGTATAGCAAGCAAACGTACAGCAAAGAAGAAAAATTGCTCTGCCAGCCTTGGCAACATAGCCACAATAAAGGACCACTCGCCAGTTACAATATGGCATCCTGAGGTGCATTACAATCAACTGGCCATTCAAGAGGTTTCAAAGTATATTACACTTTTATGTACAGAACTGTGATTTGTGGTGATGTAAGCATGGGTTCCCCACTAGATGTCAGTATGGTAAGAACCGCACCAAGATATCTAGTAGGTATCTTTCAAAGGCTTGGCAGCTCTTCAGCACAAGGCAAATTATTAGACAGTCCACAAACAGTCCCATATTTCATTTAGTAATCAGGAAAATTGCAACCTTCATTCTACTGGTAATGCACCCAAACAGATCTTTGGAAAAGTGTCAAAGGAGCCAGACCAGAGTTACTCAGGCTTTTTGTACAACCCACATTAAATACAAGTGCTATAAGTGCATTACAGCATTTATGTCATAGGTCTTGCACCTGAATGATACACAACCCTCCCTAAAAGAACAACTGGAAGCATCCTTAGAGTTCAGTTACATGTGCAAGAAGCGTGTGAGAAGAGAACGGTCACTTGCCAGTGGGAGAAAATATTTGCATAGCTCAAACAAGCACCAAGATGTACAGTATTTCCCCATGTATAAGACGCACCTTTTTTGTAGAAAAATTTGGGGTCTAAAAATTAGGTGCGTCTTATACAGTGGTGGTAAAAAGAAATTATGTATTTATTTATTTTTTTACTAGAAAGGGGACCTGCTGCTTACCTGTTTTGCTCAGCAGCGTCTCTTGATCCATTGCGGCGACACAGGAACCCAGTGGAGTCACGTGAATGCACATCGCATCACATGACTCCGCTCAGTTCCTGTTCCTGCTCAAGCAACGCAGGGGGAAACCGCGACCCCCACAGAAGTCTGCGAGCGGCACCGGAAGATCTGCAGTTCAGGTAAGCTGGGGGAGTAAATGAATGAATGTGTGTGTGCGTGTTAGCATAGATCCGTGTGTAGGGGGCACAGGGAGGCTGAAAGTGATGTGCATGTAGTGACTGCCTGAGCATGATAGGAGTGCGATTGGTAACAATTGCTAGCAGCTAACAATCACATTCATATCAAGCCCAGGCAGCCAGTACAATAACTATGTAATATATATTTTTTACAATTTCGGCCCCCAAAATGCGTCTTATACAAGGCAGCGTCTTATACGTGGGGAAATACGCGTATTTGAAATACAGGGTATTGTACACTATGGTAGCTGTTTCCCTTTAAGAGAATGACCTCTGGTGTCAGATCCTTGCTTTAAATTCAGTACACTTGTCCCTTTGCCGACACCATTTCATGAGACCCCTGGCAGTGGGACAGAAAACTACTCTGGATAACTGAAGCACTTAGTAAACATGCCAAAAGAAGGGCGAGTCCCCTCCAGAAAAAGGGAAATCCCAGCTGTTCATTACAGACTTAGTCTGTGCACATACTATTCCTACCCACCCAAATAAAAATAATAATAAATACATTTATAAAAAAACAGCAAGGCAGTATTCAAGATGATGGCAGGGAATAAATGTAATCAAGGTCTTGTATACACAGACCACACCCCAGAAAGAATCAGCTGTAATATAAAAGCCGCTCGAAGGCTGCAGTTCCATGCCTTGATGTGCATAGAGTCATAGTTGGGCCCTGGGGATAGGTGGTTAATCAACTTTAACAATAGAACCTAAATCACATTCTACCTAGGAAATGTTGGTGCATAACTGCCAGTGTTTAGTGGTCTACTAGGACCACTTACATGAATGTACAGGCACACTTTAAGTGCACCTCTTAACTCGGCTCTGAATAACTTAGTGTGTGTGGAAATCCCACAGACTGTTACACACCTGCCCCCTCCCAAATGTTTCTTCTGAATGATTTATGCCACCACCAACACTAAACAGAGGTACAAAAGCACACAAAAACAATTGTGTTTTGTTTTAATCAACCAAACCCAGAATTGTAACTTGTGGCCAAAGTTTGGGATTCAAAATGTATATTAATGCTTACTGAACCCTGATAACACCACCAACAGATTCAAATATGTATCACAGAAAAATAAAAATAGTACTAGTATTAGAAAAGCACTTCAGCCCCATGCTCACGCTTATTGCAGTCCATCTTTTTTACGACATACAGTGCAGGCACTTTAAATTATTGGAGTTAAAAGGGAAAAAAATAATTTTCATCTCACCTCAACCCTCCCCCAACTGTCTCTAGTAAAAGCAGGAAGTGTACCTCAGTACTCTTCTTTCATATGCTCAGTAGAAGCCCTACTCCAGCCAATGGGAGTAGCAGCAGCCAATCATATGCATGCTAGCTGAACAGTGATGTTTTGCTGGCATACATATGTGTTTGACAGCTACTTCCCTGCTTAGTTTATATCCTTTCAGTAGAGGCTGCCAGGGGAAAATCGTGAAAGGTACATCCCAGCCATCATATGCATTTTAATGCAGATAATAACTAAATGGTTTCCTGAATGGTATCCAACTTACAAATGCATAGGGGATTCTGTACAACACCCCCCAATACGCATTGGCCCCTGCCCCCAGCCATTTCACATACAGGTAATGTGTTTGGCTGAACACTTCTTAAAGCATGTGATATACTTACTGTCAGTCACAGGGCTGACTCCGGGAACTCGTTCATACCTTGTGCGCATGTGTGAAAAGCACTCTCTGATTTCAATGGGGGCAATTTCCTGCCATTGACTAGAGCAGGGCTCGACAAATCCCAGGTGCCAGGTCGCCATGGCGACAGAGAATTTTGTCCTGGTGCCTAGGTGTTTGTCAGCCTGTTACATTCACAGAAAATTGCCCCCACGTCACCACACGGGGGCGCTGCTGCTGCTGTCTGCCCAGGAGTCTGGGCAGGCAGCACAGCCACTCCGAGCCCGCCCCCAAGCCTGTGATCACTCCCACGGAGTGATTCTGTAGGCTGAAAACGCGGTTGCAGGAAAACCAGCAATCGCGTTTTCAGCTGCCACAGGCAGCTTCAGGGAAGAGGGTGATGTGTTGATTGGGTCCCCACACAAGTGAGAGCGACAGTGCAGCGTTAACCCCTTTAATGCCGCGGCTTTAATGCAGCATTTAGGGGTTGATTCCCATTTTGTACGGGGCTCTGCTGCTGGTGGTCTGCCTGGAAGCCCAGGCAGACCAGCAACAGCAAAAATGAGCCCCCACAAGCCCTTTGATGACTCCTGTAGGCATGGAAGCCTACAGCAGTCACCAAATAGACTCCCCCCTGCAATGGCTGGTCTGTAGACCAGCAATTGCGTCCCAGCTTCCAGAGGCAGCTTCAGGGAAAGGGGTTCTTCGGTCTCCACATGAGTGCCACCTGCTGCCTGATCGCTCCATGAGAGCGACAGTGCAGCGTTAACCCCTTCAATGCCACAATTGTGTATGACACATTCGTGGCATTGCAGGGGTTAACATTTGTCCCCGCAAGCTTGTGGGGACTAAATATCAGGCAATGCTGTGCTCCAATGGAACATCAGCATTGAAAGAGTAAAAAAAAATACAAAAATAATATTTATTTTTTTTTAAACACAGCACTGACCTGAAAGTCCAGGGTGCTTCCACGTCAAATGCTGTGAGTTTAGTAAGTGGGCTGATGATCAGATCACTCCTGACCAACTGTTAGTTTAAAAAAAAAATCCTGGCTCCTAACTTTTTTAGCTGGCGCCTAGATTCACAACAAATTTGTCAAGCCCTGGACTAGAGGCGTCAAGCAGCCAATCAGTTGCAAGAAATGCCAGACCACTGAGAGGGATTATTTGAATACGGACTCATCTTCAGAAGGAGTGTCAGGGACACCAAACTGTCCCTTCAAATGAGAAGTTTCATTTTCTCAATTTGACACAAAAGACATGCATGCAGTAAAATGCCTTTGAGTCCATGTTGGTTTGCAAGACACTAAAGAAGGACAGCAGGACACAAATAGAAAGTTATAAAACACGTATATAAATAACAGTTGTATACAAGGCCTTACTGACCCAAATTTCAACATTGAAAACATGCTTTAGTACTTCAAACAGCCTCCTTAGACAAGGGATAAAAAAGGTATCAAAGTGGACGCACATATAAAACAATAACGTTCTTTGCTAATATCACCTGAAATACCAACTCATTGTAATAAGCTGCTGAAAACAGAAATATAACATGCAGACACTTCATATACAGAAGACAGGGCCAAAATACTTCCAGTTACCCGGAGGATTGGAGTAAAACAGAAGCATTGTAACGAGAACTTTACTGCCGAGAAGCCAGACATTATACACCCAGGGTCAAATGTCACCAAATCCCCAAGGATGTCATGCTGCCCTCAATCCCATGTCATATATATATATATATATATATATATATATATATATATATATTATCTGTGCCAAGGGGGACAAGTAACATGCCCCTAAATATAATGGCAGCTAAAGTACCCTAACAAGTGCAGTCAGCTAACATTAAACTAGGGTTGACATCAATCTCTGCAACAGTCACCTTGAGAATGGAAGCAATTCGGCACTTGAGAGTTTCACAGGAAAGTTAATTAGGTAGGGCAGCACTGAGCGGTAACTGCTGGCATATAAGGCCACGCGTTCCATTTTCCATCAAGCGTGATTCAGTACTCCACTAGATGTAACTGGATCAAGAATAGGAAGGTCAGGTAGAAGGGTTGAACTTGATGGACTTAGTTCATAAGGTTGAAAAAAGACTATGTAACTATGTACTAAGTAACAGACCCTATGGCGTAATCAGGTTCCCCCAGTGTCCACTGTCTACCAAGATATACTGTTTTGTATAGACGAGGCTTAATGTTCAACAGTATAAGACAGCCTCTGGCTTCATGAGATTGAAGTGTGTTGAAACATTGGATGTACCGTGATGAATATGTTAAATAATTTCCCTCAATTTTGCCTGGAGATTCATTCTATGTAACACTCAGACTGAAAAGACTCAAGAAGGTCACCTACAGCAGCATTTTTTGCTGACCTCACATTTTATAGAACCCAAAGTCAGCTATGAAAATATAGTCTTTTGTTACCTCTCGTTATTCTAGAAATCTGTGCTGCTGGGTGTAAGAAAACCAGTGGTGTGTAGGTCACGTTTCAGGATTGCTTTGTATTCTGGTTATCTTTTTATATGTAAGTTTTGTTATGGACTCTTTTTGTATGAAATGTACTGTATTGGTGATTAGTGCTCTATATTTGGCTTTTACATTAAACTGCCAGAGCCCGGTAAAATTTCAACACAAAAGGATATCAATAACCTTCAGGAACCAGGTTTTGTTGGCTCATCTCTATATTACAGATAAAACATTTGGCACCAGCAATAGAAGTTTAGGAGGAGAGTCTCTACAGACATTAGTCTGGCTTGGAACAAGAGTCTGCACTGCAGTCAATGAGCCATAAGCGATCTGTTTCAATAACCAGGTTCTAGGACGACCTGGGGCCAAAACATTTATGAGCCATACCAGCAGTAGGAACAAAGACTTCAGACAAAACCAGGGGTTTAGTTATAAAGGGATTTGAGGTTTTAACTCCCTCTCTTAACTATTCGTTACTAAGGGTAGGCAAGTTTCTCTAGTGTGGAGGGCTGAGCTGGTTCTGCATAATGCATCATTCAGTAAGGAGACTGAATAAATCACTGATTCAACTAATCTCTCTCTCTCTCTCTAACAAGATTTATATATTTTTACTCAAACACCTGTGATCATCATCATTATCTCTAAATTATAGGGAAAACAGAAGTGACAGTTACCATACCATGAAGTTACTTACTAGGGACGAACAGTAAAAAGGTTTATGTATTAAGTGAATTTAAAAAAAGATGAAAACTAAGCACTAGTATATGTCTAACCATGTTGCTGATAAAACTTTTGATGAATGTTTAACTCCTTAGATGTACGTCAGACCAAAGGGGAGCCGTTCAAACGGAGCTTCACTCCTGATGCCATCCGGTCACCCAGTATACACGGCTCTCAGATCCCAGTTATCAGGAACAAGCCATCTACTTCAGAGTCTCTTCCCGTCCGCTCTATAAATAGAGCCTGGGACATTGGGCAGCTAATCCGGCTGCATAAAAACGGATCAGAGAACAAGTGAATCACAGGCAGGGTAGTGTTTGCAAGACACCATCACACAAGACTACGCTGTTCTGCTACAGGATTACTCCAGTGACATTAATTGATAATAGAAAAGCTGACTTTTGGATTTTTATATGTTTTTGTTTAAAAACAAAAAACAAACTAATACATAAAGATTGTATGCAGAAAGAGTAATATGTAACAGTGGAAGCAGTACCTGCACAATTGACAACACGTGAATCAGTGATGCAGCATGTGGTGTTATCAGCAAGGTAGCAATGACAGCTGACCATGCGCATTACTGCACAAGCTTTTCAAGCATGCACTCCTTATTCTAGAAGCAGTAACAGGCATAACTGGGAACCCTACAGAGTCTATAGGCGAAGTACTGCTTCCTGCATATCCTGATCATTCTCTTTCTCTGGGGCAGGGGAGCAGCATTTAGCCATGTCCACTCCATGCTTAATTCTCCTCCAGCTTCCAACCCACTTAAAAAGTCTACTCTCAAAGTCACTTCTTCAAAACAGGGAGAGCTCTGGGTATCCAGGCTATTTTTTATTTTAAACCATTATGTTTTGTTTGAAACCCTTTTTGGGTGCAGTCAGTCAAACCCTAGTAGCCACTGCTTCAGAGCTTCCAGCGAGCACCAAACAACGTGTTATTTTACACTGACCTCCTTTCATGTCAAACAATTCTACAGTCAGTCCTGCCCTTACCTCTGGGTATTTCTGTAAGCGCTTTGGTAAATTCACACAAAAACCTACACAATCATGCAGTAGGAAAAATTGTAAAGGACAGATAAAATACATGAAAAACGTACCCACATATCATTTACTAATGAGCTCAACTAGTGCTAGATCTGGCAACACAATCTCCCATTAATACTATCAGATTCCTGCAATGAGATCATCAGGGGCCCGGCGTCTTCTCTGCTCAGTACTGTGCCACACAAACCACTGCTTCGCAAGCGATCTACGCAAGCTCACGATCCAGCATCAGGAAGGCATATTCCTCAACACATTTTTCTTGTGATTTCCATGGCTCAGAGCAAACGAGGCACTTTTATGACACAGCAACCCAGCTTGTACGAGATGAAAAAGCAAGCGATGTCAAGACATTTCATATGCCGTTTCAGGAATAGAAAAATAAAAATAAAGACAATTATGGAGAACTGAACATATGAGTCTATTTTAATCAGACATCAAAATGAACCACATTTAATGGACAGTGTAGATCTTATCATCAGAGCTTTTAATGAAGGCAAGTCGCAGAGGTCTATCAGTCTTTACTACCCTGCCGTTATGTGGATATTTCTTTTTACCATGGCAGTGTGGCTCTTATTTAATGTATACGCCATCTGGTTCTTATGCTTTATATGATCCAGCAGGGTTCATTAGTGTTCAGGGAAACGGCATGGTTTGAGGTCTGTTCCTGAAAGGATTTCGGTATTTCACTGTGCAACTCCCAATGTCCTTGATTTAATTTAATCTATGAAGCTCAAATGGTTCTATAGCCAAACATTATTACATTGTTAATGTTTTTAAGATAACCGTTCAATTCTAGAGAACCCTTTGAGTGTAAATATAAAAGGGGGGGGAGATAAGAAATAGAATTCTCTCTTTTCCTTTCCGGTCTTGTTAATGAAATCAGATGAATGTGTGTAATCAAGCAGGGCTGGAGAGTCCAAGAATTCTCCCCACCCTCTTGTATACCAATATGTGGATTAGATATCCCTGTACAAATTCCACGACCAAAAAATGGATGGCGTAAAAATGATAAAACAAGTATTAAAATTGACTTGTTAAGAACTTGATAAAATAACTGAATGATAGTCTAGGGTGTAGACACAAGCCTTCATTTTGGTATTTGATTAATGTAACTAATATGTATTAAATGCCTATTTGAGAAGATAAGGACAATACCCTACTATTGTTCAATGAGGCCAGTATTTGAGATTGGCTTGAAATGTAAGTTACCTAAGCAAATAACACCAGCATGCTGCTAGAAAGTTACATGCCTACTGATCATGCTTTCCCCCAATATGGCACACTGGCATGTAAAAAAAAAAAAATTAAATAAATAAAAATCGCTAACAAAAGTTTGTATTTCTCTTAAGAACACTTTCCAGAGGACATGGTCCAACTGCTAAATATGTCTGCTACATCAGCAGTATTACCACAAACCAGAACATTTTTTACATTTATACCATGGGACTCACAACACTATATTTTTAAACACAGCAATAATGTAGTATTGAATAAGGGTAGCAACATTTATTTATATTTATATATGAAGTATTTTACCATGGATGATACATTGAGATTTCTCTTATTTTATGTTCTGGATTCACAAACATTGCATTGTTACAATATAATAATATGCTAAAAGATTCTTGGTATCGGCAAAAGTCAGGAGACAGTTAAATGGGGATCTCCATTTTTGTATTGTCAGAGTACCAAGCAGTGTGTGCCAATTAGTTTGTTTTATTCTGTGAAGACTTGGAGTAAAACGTGTACAGTTAAGCTGTGGTTTATATGCAGTGCAACCAGTGTTCCCTACAGCTGAGTGTTGCCTTTCCGAAACAGACATCAGACACTAAAGGTCAGCTCTGGCCTGTGCTTTAATAAGAAGTGCAGCTCAGCAGGCCATATTATCCCAAATACATACATTTTGCTATTTTTGTAAATAGAAGGTAACTTAGAACTTACAAAACAAACATGGCCTGAAATCACATTTTTTTCCTTGAGCTAAGAAATGATATTTGCCTTGACATTCATGACTCAAACAGAAAAGATCTACAGAGATCTAAGGGCCGACTGTACTTTCAAACTTGGCAACACAAGGGGGTTCTATTCCAGATCTCCCATTTTTCTCAGTCCAAAGATTATTTAAGAGCTCTCTTCTGGCATCCGCTTATCCTCTTCAGTTAGAGCCATTATTCTTTTATTAATTTATAAATCTTTTAAGTGGTGTTGAATTTTTTTCTACTCTGTCACTTAAGGAGAATCTATTATTGAAACATATATGAAGTCCTATTTTCTGTTGATTTTTTTATTTTTATTTTTTTAACCCTTTAAGTGCAGGGATTTGGGACAGATTTTCCCCCGGGAAGCCCGGTCAATTTTCATGGTTTTGCTATAGTTAGGAGGCAACATCATAAATATCATTATTTTTTTTCCCGTGACTACATATAGCAGCAAATAAGGAAGAGGTCTGGGAACATTTATTTACAATTATCTTCCAAATGTCACATTGTGAATTAAAAACATACAAACTTGATGGCCCTACTGACAATCACTTTAGCTTTTTTCTCCATGCCGTTTAGAAAAAATACAAGGTGCCTCTACACACCCCAGCAAAATCTGAGTCTATATACATGGATAAAGTGACTAATATGGGGAGACTTATATATATATTTTTTTTTTTTTATTTTATTTTTTTTTTTTACATGCTTACACATGACAGCTCTGCGAGGCTGAAACTAGTTGCCCAACGAATAAGAAAAATCAAATGTACTAGTATCAGACAAACCATTAATTACATTGTCTAGTATCTCAAGCAAATAAACCTTAGCCAGTCTCTCATTTTATTCTTTCGCCTGAAGGTTCGATCACATAAAAAAGCACAAGATTATGTGTTGCATGGCAATAAAATGGATTCCAGAAATAGTTATGAATGAGGACACGTTTTACATGATTAAATAAATGATGTGAAACGTACTATGAATGTCCTTTCTAACACTGCATTTGTGTCCGAAATGTAGACAGAAAACATTATTTTTTAACGAGACTGGTATATGCTGTCTAGAAGTATCCCAAAAGATCACCTTGAAATAGTGCTACTTTAAAATATGTTAAAAACTCGCATAGTCTTAGTAACTTGTTATTTTTGTGCACTGGAGCCATAAATGAAACCAGGCACTTCAAAATAAATTTAGCAATAAGCATGGGTTTCACTGGGCAAATTCCAGCCTGCCTGCTTCTGAGGGCTCCCATTTCACTATCTCGCTCACACAACCAAGGCCAAGGCACATGCACAGTCAAATCTCATATGTACAAATACAAAGTAAAATATCCATATATACCAAATTCCTTAAAGGAAACTAGGTGACAAGATCGGTGGGGGTGGAGAGGAGCCCAGGGATTAACTCAAAATTGCTTGGAATTCCTTGAAACCAAGCCTTCTCCCACCATCCAATATGCATACCACAGAGATCCTGGTTTCACCATTCTCCTGTTTACAAAGCGTGTCTCAGTCATGTCCCGACATCCAAAAAGGACTTTGATGCACCTCAAAAACCACACATTCTACAGTGCATGTTAATATAGCCATACCCTCTGTATACGTATACATCTGAAGACCAGCATTGTACTCTGCGGACATACTTAATTACATTTCAGTGGGCTATGTACATGTTTAATGTCACCGACAAGACTTGTGTCCAGTCTTTTCATTAGCAAGTTTTTGTTTTGTTTATAAAAGATTTTATTAATGATTCAGTTTTTCAGTACAATTTAAAACATGTCCATTAATCTGAAACTTGCCACAAACACATACATTATATATACTTACACACAAACACATCTAACAGAGGTAACAGAAGAGCTAACCTTGATACAGCAATTTTCTTGTGACTACCGTTACTGTATCATTTATATTGTACATCGTTCCAAGCCACAATATTACAAGTAGTTACATGAGAAGACAGCTGAAGGGGAACAGGTCAGGGGTATATGTGGGAAAATGTAGTTACAATGGATATATCAAGACCTCCAGATGTTGCCAGCAATAAATAACATTACAGATACCAAGTGCAAGAAGTCTGCTCCACCATGTCGAATTGACATTCATTCGCAACACATAAAAGGATCTGTATATAGCTAGGAGGCTGGACACATCTGCACTTAGCCAGGAGGAATTAGTGAAGGGAACAGGTGTAGAGAACATCACAGCCCATTAAACACATTTATACACACAAAAAATGGCATTGGTTCAAAATGTTCTTATAGGTTTTGGTTTTTTTTTAATTATTGAATTCATTTTTTTCAAGTTTGTAAAGAAATCCCCAACATCCATACCAGAGATATAGCGTTAGAACATACGATAAAAAAGAGAGGGGCTCAGGTTTTCGGGGCTGCATTATCTACAAAATAATAACACCACCACCCAAGTCATCATTTGGAATATTTACCACCCAATATTTCTTACCTTAATAGCACATTTTTATTCTTATCAGCTATTAAGGTGGCCAAGGAATCAATAGTCCATAGAAGGAGGTTTCGTAAACAAATCTGGCTTTGCGGTGAAGGCATAAATAAAATATTTGTGCTAAAGCACATGCTTGGGGATTTGATTTTTGTTCACATTAAAATTAACTAAAGTGGAACACAGAAGAAATGAGATGGACTAAAATAGTCTGTAACCTGGGGAAGCTTTGCAAATAAGCATTCTGTGTTTGTATATATATGGCTTGGATCCCCAGGATTGTATTTACAGCTTGTGTTCCAAATAGATATCCAGTATAGTAAATCTGAGTGTGACGGAACTGCTATTTACACGGTTGTCTAAGGTAATAGGAAAACTGAATTTATGGAACCTTTGAAAATCATGTTACCCACGGATTGCCTTGTAACAGATCCCAAAGTGAGCACTGCATGCTTACTCAATAGGAAATATTTGGATGAATGGGACAGTGTGAGTCAGTGGTATGTTCGGCAGTTTTTAGTATCAGACAACATTCTACACGGCTGCAGAAGTCATAATGCCTTCATTCCCATGCATAGGGGTTTACGTCTTAATTTGCAATTTTTGTTTGTCAGGGAACCTAGTTTGCGCATGGAATCAGAAAGAATCCGCTTTGTGTTGGGCGCCATATGTGACTACACCATAGGGTATAACGTATTGCTCACACTCAATATTTCTAGCTGTTAGTATCTATATGTACAGATACAAAGCATCAGTAACATCACTGAAGCGCAGACATAAACCGCTGCACGTTACAGATTACACAATAATTCCCACATACCGCATGAACAGCTTCATACCCTTTGCTATTAACACCAGGTGTGGCTTTACACTCAGCCTCCTCCACCCCACAGGAAAGTTGTGCCTGGTGGCAGTAGGGGGTATATGCATCCCAACAGAACACATCAGGAGTCAAGTTACCGTGAAAAAAAAAGAAGAATACCGGAGGGCGTAAAATATTTCAACAGTGATGGAAAGTAGTAAATGCTGTAGTTCCCTCTAAGGAACTCAACTGTTTACCATAAACCGTAACTTTGCTGTCAGGTTGACAGATTAGAAAGATAAAGGTCGTGTTAAATATTTTTCCTACAAGATAAATTAAACTGCTCAAATACCCTGTGACTGTAACAAAGGCTGCACGACTTAACCCATGCCCGCTATCTCTCTTTTATTTCCTAATAAGGCAAATATCAAATAGGCAAATATATTCACAATAGGGTCTATTATGGTCCGATTTGGCCATTGTATAACAAACTAAACAGTGGTCACATTCTCAGAACCTCGGCCAATGCTTGCACCTTTAGGGAGGGCAGCATTGCGTTATCTACTATACTATTCACAGCTGCCAACATTTTAAGCAAAGAGAAGAGAAATCCTCCATTGCAACATGCCTGTTAAATCACTAAACACGGCATGGATAAGAAGCAATAAAAGAAGACCACGATAATACTTCACCACATTCCTATGTTGTACACATCATGTTTACAACGCTTTCGCTTGTCAGACATGTGGTTCTCATAACTGCTCCTGGTGGTCACGCATCTGCATTAACCTCTACCACGTTACCGACGTCCAGACATCTGGAGGTTTTTAATTGCAATTTTTTTAGTAATCTAAGATAATATTTTCACAATGGAACTCACTCAAACAAAACATAAAATTTCAAATTCAAACACACTACATATACCAGAGCAACATCCATCAGCATATCCACATTTCTGCCTATTTTATGCTTGAACAGTTCACATAGTATAAAAGGTAAAATAAATCGGATTTAGATTTTCTGCATAACATTTTATAGCCTTTGCTATTACAATTAAATAATCTGTTCCTTAAGCCCCTTCTTTGTCAGCATTAACTACGATCCTCCTTTTTAATTTTTTATGCGCCCACACAAAATTTTATATTGTTTTTTTCAAGGACGGATAAAGCCTTTTTATACCATTTTTAGATGTATAGTTTTACTATGAGAACAGTCCCATGTTCAGTTGGCCAAAATACCATAAAATATATTAATGTGTCTTGAATTTGAAAAAAACCAGATTTTTTTTTAATGTTTTTTGAAAGTTGCGGGCACAAAAAGGAAACATGACCGTTAGCTTTTCCAAACCTGTAATTTTTATTTCTGTTGCATTTTTCCCCACCAACCTTAACAGGTTTTTTTTTTTTTGATTTGTTGTTTTTAAACTTTTCTAAGGCTACTCACTACACATAAATGGACCATCGTGTTTATTGAGAACCTGAATCCCAGAGGACTGTCTCAGGTGCAAAGCAATCACCTCTACCAAGAAACATTGTTCACGGCTAACCAGCCTGCCACTGGGTAACATTTTCTTTTATAATTATTTTATTATCTTATCTTTACTGAGGCTGCTGATCAGTATCTGATGCATATATGTTCATTGAGGACGCAAGGCATCCATTCATAATGAAAGTCACCAGGATATTTGCATGTTTCAATATATTGAAACATGGGAAAAGAAACATACCATGTGTAACCAGAGATTGTTGATGGCAGTTAGGCTCCTTTAATCCTATTTATGCAGATGTACAGAGGTCTTGAAATGAATTGTTATTATAACACTTTACAGGCATCTGCAAGAAAACAAAAAGAATTCCCATTCCCATATGGAGCCACTGTTTTAGTGTCAAGAAATGTAGATGTAGCCAATATGAGGACACACATCATGGCTGCTGGTGGGTATTATATCCACACAATTGGTTATTGGGAAATAACAGGCTGACTGCCGTCACAAATTTCTAGTTACTTGCGATATATGGTTAGCTTCACCGCACATATTCTATTATCTTGAGTTATACTTCTTGCATATAAACAATCACTGAAGTAAAACAAATATTGGCATAGTAATCGACAATAACACATTAGTATTTTTGGTGCTTGCCTAGGCTTGTTACCCAGTTTATATATTTGGGATATGTTTAGTATTTTTCCAAAAATGACATCACGCGGAGATGATCTTTGTTGTTCTAGTAAAGGAAACTGAACTCTCTGCTATAAGTGATTGTGTTTTCTCCAACACTAATGTCCAAGTGCACAGCTTTGAGTATATATAAGTATTAGCAGAATTCCTAATACCAACTTATAATTATTGGATGTATATTCGCATTTACTCATCCCTAAACAGGGCCCTGCTCACAAGCGTCTAATCTAGAGAATGTTATTTTATGAACATTTTCATACTACCACGTTATTACCTGTATAAACAACCCAATAGGGACAGCAAATGCACACACAGGGCATTGAAGAAAAAAAACTAATCTATGAAGTATTTAAAAGATCATGGTTTTATGAGCTGGACCATATGCTGTACTCCACATCTACATGTCAATAGCACGCTAAGTACGTTTATGTTAAGTACTGCGCAGATTTCCTGACCAAACTTAGGGCACAGTGTGTAGCCACTTCATACCATAATATCGGTTAACCGCAGGAACACACACACATATCTCCCTACTGTCAGCAGTGGTTAACCAGGGGAAATTATACTGTTTGAACTTTTAATCAAAAAAAAAAAGACTCCTGATTTTATTAAACACAACATTGTTTACACTACTCATTAACCCATTAGAAGACCAACTATGGCATAACTAAATCTATTAAAGCATAAATGTGCCACTTTGTAACACGCAGGCCATTTGCCTTTTAGTTGCCATGCAGTATACAAGGCAAGTAGAACACTAGGCATGGATGAGATGATCCAAGACATTACATGGACACTGAAGTACTGTGAGCACTTTAAATATGCATACTTTAAAAACAATTAAAACAAAAGAATGTTAAATTCCACCAGAGATGAAAAGGCCAGGTCAATGGGGTATACCCAGTGGTTCAGCTATGGAAGCAGCCATATACTCTTAACGATTGTTACACCAAGTTATACAAGAATTTTAAGGCAAGACAGGAGGCTTCCTATTTTGCATCTCTTCCTTTACTCTCACTAACAGCAGCAAAGAAAGGGTTAACGAAACACAGTGAAACAACCAATAGAACATCACACAGGAGGTATATAAACCCCTAAACCTTCGGGGTGGGCTGATTCTTCTAATGGATCTGAAGCCTCAGTAAATCTGGTTTCGTCCAGAGATTTCGACTCACGCTTCGTTCATGTTTGGTGGATGAGCCCCACCTGGCCGAGCCCCAACAACCTTCGGGTTCTTCCCATATGGCACATACAGCTTCCACCTCTACGGACCTTCCGGTCCTTGACTCTACGGGCAACTCCCTATCTGACCCAAATACTATGCGCCACCCCAGAGCTACAGAATGGGCTCCTCCGGAACACATCGCTCTGTATTTACACAAGTGGCTGCGCAAACCCCTGCCTAAGGAAGTGCGCAATAAGATGAGGGCTGAATGCCCACGCCCCTGTATACCCGATAAGGTCGCACTAACTCCCGAGTTTGACCCCAATGTGGTCTCTCTCCTGTCCCTCCAAAAGTGGGAGCCCAGAAAAGGGCTGGAACAGGGTCTTAAGTCGGCCCAGGATAAACTGCTGGATCTAGTGGGCCCCGTTACCCAGATCTTATCTCTGGCCGACAGGGCTTTCCTACAGGCGGCTCCCCTCGACCCTAAGCTCGTTCGTGATTGGGCTCTCCGAGTAGTGTGCCTCCTGGGCAATGCCAACGTGGCCATAGCCACCGAACGCCGCAAAGCGGCATTATTTCGCATAGATCCTTGCCTGGCTGAGCTAGGCTCCAATGATTTGGGGGCAGTTGCTAACGGTCTCCTGTTTGGGGACGTGTTCGTCAAAGAACTGAATAGACATGTTTCATTGATGACCTCCTGGAATAAGGCAAAATTGTCCATGCGGAAGGTCTTTCAGTCAGGCCCTCGTTTTTCCGCTAGGGCTGGACGACCGCGGGGCTGGGTCACCAGCCGTTCGTCGTTCCAAGGCTTCCGGAGTTTCCCACAGACCCAGACGTCCTACAGGACACCTTTCCAGCAGCGCTCCTTCGCCCCACGTGGAGGTAGCAGAGGTCGCGGCGCTACCGGATTCCCCAGAGGCCGTTCCGGATTCTGTAAGCATGAGTTTTTCTTGCCCTTCTTCCCCTCCTATGGTGGGGGGCAGAATATCTTGTTTTTTCCACAATTGGGTGTGGATTTCGTCAGACCCTTGGATCCTCCAAATGGTCCGGGGGTTTCAGACAGATTTTGTTTCTTCCCCCCCATCAGTCGCGCAGACCTCCCCCTACACGCAGGACTTCCTCCGACCAGGCCCTGTCCCTTCGCGACAAGCGTGCCATCCAACGGGCGTTAGGCCCGATCGGTTTTCTCAGTTCCATTTTCCTGGTACGGAAATGATCCGGGGAATTCCGCCCAGTAATCAACCTCAGGGCCCTCAACGCGTTCGTCATATATCGCCACTTCAAGATGGAGGGTATCCACCTCCTTCGAGACCTTATGTCAGAGGGTGATTGGTTCACCAGGTTGGACCTTACGGATGCGTACCTGTCCGTCCCGATCCACCCGGACCACAGGCGTTTCCTGCAATTTCGCTGCGGCAGTCAAATTTGGCAGTTCAAGGCTCTGCCGTTCGGCCTCAATTCCGCCCCTTAGTGCTTTACGAAGCTCCTAAAGCCGGTTGCTCTTCTCCAACTCCAAGGAGTCCCTCTGGGACCAGCGGACTTCGTAGTCCAGTCCCTCCACCAGCTCGGCTTCCTGGTAAACGCGAGCAAGTCTGAGCTGGCCCCGCGGCAGCGCATCCTCTTTCTCGGCTTAGAGATAGACTCGCTAGCTGCCATGCTTCGTCTCCCGAGGCCCAAGATCGTTGCCATCCGCAAAGAGATCCGGGCTCTCCTTCGTGCGGATTCCTGTTCCCTCCGTCTCCTGGCCCGGGTAGTGGGTCTCCTCTCGTTGTCCATTCAGGCGATTTTTCCGGGTCCTCTCCATTATCGAGCCCTGCAGCGCCTCAAGGCGCATCATCTCCGCAGGATCCAGTCTTACGATCAGCCGGTTCTGCTGACCCCCGAGGTTCGCCAGGAGCTGACTTGGTGGCTCCGGCATATGGAGGCGTGGAACGGCCGGGCGATCTTCGAATCCCAGCCGGACTTCGTCCTCGAATCAGACGCCAGCATGCTGGGCTGGGGTGCAGCCTCCGCCTCAGAGGCGACCGGGGGCCTCTGGTCCCTGGAGGAACGCGCTCTCCACATAAACTGTCTGGAGTTGCTCACCGGGTCGTTCGCGATCAAGAGCTTGGCCAAAGACCGCACGGGTCCCTGGCAGGGGGGTCCCTGGTTCTAGTGACTCCCTGTTGGCACTCTCAGCCTTTTGAGATCCTCTGGCCCTCCCTCTTCTACCGTCCCTCCTGTCTGGTCCGGAGGGTCAGCCTCATCCACTCATTGTGGAGGGCCATCTGTCCCTGGTTGCTTGGACGATCTCGGGGGATCCCGAGTGGTCCCAGGCCTATCGGAGAGGGCTCAATCACTGCTCCGAGAATCTTGGGCTCCAGGTACCAGAAAGTCTTACCGGGCTGCTTGGCGGCGCTGGGCTGCTTGGTGTGTGGGACAACAGGTGGATCCCCATTCGGCCCCTTTAGGCTCTGTCCTTAATTTTTTGGCCGATTTGTTCGCAACGGGCAAGTCGTACCGGACGATCAACGTTTTTCGTTCGGCTATTTCGTTCGGGCATGTGGGGTTCGCTGGCGACTCGGTCAGTAAGGCGCCCCTGGTTTGCCGCCTTCTGCGGGGCATTCGTCTATCTAGACCTCCGGCTCCCCGCTACGAATCTCTCTGGGATGTGGCGTTGGTCCTGGATTTCCTTCGGACCTGGCCCGATAATGACTCCTTGTCTCTTCGGCAGCTTTCGGCCAAGCTTACTCTACTGCTCTGCTTGCTGTCCTTCCGCCAGGTTTCGGATGTTCGGGCGTTCGATGCGTCCGGCATCTCCTTTTCTCCAAAGGGTGTTACATTTCAGGTCCATAGGAGGACCAAGTCGTTGTCTTCCTCTGTGTCGTACCCGTACCTTGCTGACGACCCTAAGCTTTGTGTGGCTCGGTGTGTCCGTACCTATCTTTCTCGCTCGGCGGTGGTTCGACCCAACTCCCAACTCCTTATTTCTTATGTTAAAGCGGTGTCTCCTCCTACGCTGGCTAGGGGGGAGGTGTCTTTCGGTGCCCACTCAGTTAGAGGGCTGCGGCTTCTGGTGCCCTGCGCGCTGGAGGACATCCTCCAGGCTGCTGATTGGTCTCGGGCCTCCACGTTTCGTTCCTTCTATTTTCGGCCTGTTTCCTCTCCGGCAGTAGCTCTTATATCAAGTGTTAAAACTGCAAAATAGGAAGCCTCCTGTCTTGCCTTAAAATTGGAAATTATTCTAGCCTTGGTGCCCGAAAAATTATAATTTTAATAAAGACAGGAGGCGAGTATTTTCCCTCCCTCCCCTCCCTAGGGGTGTTTGGTCCTGGGGGTAAGTATGTCCGGCTCTGTTTGGTGTGTGGTTTCTCATCCACACCTTTTGGTTGTTCTGTACTGCCTTTTATGCTCTGTCTTGTCAGATAAATATTGTCTTATAAATATTTTTGCCGGTACATGGTTCTGTTATGTTTTTCTCTCTCTTTTCAGCTTGACTTCGTCACCCTCATGTTCCTGTTGCGGTTTGCCGCCGATGGCGCCTGATTGCCCGGTTCGGGAGTTCTACTGGTTCAAGTTCCAGTTCCAGTTGATGTTCTTTGGTTCGGTTCTCCGTTGAGGAGGTTCTCTGATGCTCCTCGGCTCCGGTTCACAGCGGACAAAAGAGGAAGAGGGGGAAGGTTTAGGGGTTTATATACCTCCTGTGTGATGTTCTATTGGTTGTTTCACTGTGTTTCGTTAACCCTTTCTTTGCTGCTGTTGGGGAGAGTAAAGGAAGAGATGCAAAATACTCGCCTCCTGTCTTTATTAAAATTATAATTATTCGGGCACCAAGGCTAGAATAATTTCCAATTCAGCATCTAAAAGGCATCATAACGAATCCAGCCAAAAAAAAAAAAAAGTTAAAAAAGCCCAAATTCTGTCCAAGTTCAATGAAGCGCACAGAATTTGCTACTTTACTGACAATTGCTCTCTGCTTCTGGGTCTTCTGCATTCTCCAAATACATCTCCCTGATGGCAGGGTTTGGGAATGGGCTGGGCCTTGGATATCCTGCAGATGTTCCATAAAGAAGGACCGTTAAACCATTAAGCAAATGATGGAAAACTGATATAGCTTTCACTTTGGAAACCCCAAGTGTGACGTTCTTGCAGTTTTGCCACTGCAAATGATACATATTGGAAAAGGAGGAACAATCTAACAGATTTATTGAAATATTCTCATGAATACCTCATGGTGAGCTATGAAGCATATCACATACGATGAAAATGATGCAGTACAGATAACATCCTCTTATGTCGGGATAACATGTGTTGCCTTGGCAACAAGACGCAAGGAAATGACGCACAGTTGTTGCAACTATCAGTATAGTCATGCAACTGTAATGGACCCCTCCACATCAAACTATGTTAGAACTAAAATTATGCTCTCAAAAGCCAGCTCTAGTACACTCAGGTGCAGAGTTCTTCCTGAAGACTTGGCTTTTGGATTGTTCTCCTGTTCAACCTTTGTTCAGTTTATTTACTAACTGCTGTCTGAACCTTTGGTACTGCGTTGTCACCGAAACTACCTCAGGCCTGGCCATTGTGGTCCTCTATGCAAATACATTGTGACAACTTAGCCATACCACATAAAACATTACTGCAGTTTTTAGATGCATCATCTAAAGTGTAAGCTTGTAAGCAGGACCTTCGGCACCTAATGTGTCAGATTGTCTTCGTCTGTCAATTCTAGTTTGGTCATACCCTTTGAAGCACTGCATAAGTGGTTCTAAAGATAAAATCAACAACATTATTGGGTCGAGACAGATACACTACACACAGTTTCCTTTCAAGGCGTTCAGCCATTCCTGTTTTCTGTCTGCCAATTTCTTAACAACTGCACATCTGAATTATTAATGAACCACGCTAACGACTAACGGAACAGCACCCTGTCTGCAATTACAGCTCCATAATGGACAAATATTAGCAATGTGACCGTTTAGCTACAATTAACCACCCTGCTGGGGAGGGGCCCGTCTATCAAAGGACACCTAGGAGATGCAGAAACTCAGACATGAACAAAACACTTTCAGAATTTAAAGTTTGAAATAGATTGAGACATGTCACGTACAAACATTTACAGAGATACAAAAGTTGCATAGTTTTTTACATAAATACAAAAGCTGCATAGTTTTAGAAAAATTAGCTCTTGAAGCAAAATTTTCATCTATTACAACTATTCTCAGGGACATCCAGGCTTGCCTCTTAAAGAGTCCCATATGGCAACTGATCCCAAGAGAGGCATCTTGACCTAATGATGTGAGATGTGGGGATGTTTAGAGCCACTAATTCCCTCTATAACCCTACACACCTTTCCCCACATACCCAACTGGCTCCAGCATCCATGAGAAGAGGAAAGGATGGGTTCTGTGTTGTATTTCTGGGAAGTTTGCTGGTATTAAAATAAAAAAGTATAGAGGACTCTTGAGATAGACATCCAAAACAAATAAGAAGATGCCTATCCCTTGTAAATATAAGCTCAGAATAAAAAAAAAATCCTGTTTTCTATACTCACTCACACATATGATACCATCCTTGGCGACAGAGCTGGAATGTGTATCTTACAAGATTTTCCAGGTATGTAAATAGACTAACTTTGTTGTTTTTCTCAGCGATATCTTAAGTACCACCAGCAAAACATGAACACACCCATTAATCAGTGGCGTTGGACAGCTTTGCATAGCATAGATGTACACCTCATCAGGATACATAGTCGCATACACACATTATATATACTGGTATTTCATATTTCAGATATTCGACATGAATTTACGTTCCGTACTAATGTTAGTCTATTTAGTGTTCATATAATTTAAGTTACTTGTAGCAACAGCTGTCATGTAACTTTCAAGGTATCTAATTTGCTACTTTTTAAGGTGATGTTTTACATGGCATAATATAAATAGCCTTATTCAAGCAGACATTTTAGGAACAGATAGTAATAGGGTCCTGAAAAAGGAGACATTGGGTCAACACAGCTATTCAACAATGTAAAAACCTACTACTAAGTAAGAAAACAGAACTGGAGAAAAGCCACAAGCTTAGTAAGGCAAGCATATGTGGGCATAAAGGAAGAGTGTGTCCACAGGGACTCCTCATATAGTATATTATTTAACCATCAACACAAAAGTGGCCCACCAGACATAGGCTGATTAAGGATAAGGTAGTTTATCCAAACAGCCGCTATGGGTGGGGGGCACAGAGCAGTATACCCCTCAATTTCATACAGATATACTTGTTGTGGTCACTTAGTTTGAGAAATCATCTTAGACACTTTGGAAGTTAAACTATTATGCAATCTAAAGTAGAGTAGTCATTATTGTAATGTTACTACTGATGGGTCCACAGTCACAACTTTGCACAAAATAACATTTTACGTATAACTTACTACATTATTACGGATTTCACAAAGGCATCATCTGCTTATGAGCCACAACTCACTTTCACCTTTACTGTCTCTTTAGGTGATGCTTACTAGCTGAAATTGCAAGAAAAAACTATTCTGAGGATCTCATCATAATGCGTAGAATTCATGCAATTAAGTAATTGGCTGCCAAACAGTTATTGTATAAATCCAGGCTTGTACCCAAGAGAGGAACAGGTGAATTATGTGCCCTTTGGGAAGATCAATTACTGCGTAGCATTGCTTCACACTGCAAACCTGGTTTCCTGATCACAGTAAGTGATATGGATCGAGGAATTGATGACTACAACACTTTGCAACTAATAAAAATAAGGATGAATTAAAAATATTAATATTTCATAAATTTCAAAAAGAAGTAGCTAGGATCAACAAAGTAGAAAAATACACACAACAAACACAAACAAAACAAGGATCAATGCCCCATTTGTATTTTTATTTTTTTTAAGGGGATAAATTGCCTTCACAACTTTTAGCATAATGAATTTCTTACAGCTATCCATGGTTTGTATTTGTTCTTTCTTTCAGTTTGTTTATCTGTTTTGTACTTGAAATCATACCTGTTCTGAAGTTATTCCCCACCATAAGCAACTTAATAGGAAACAGATAACCTGTTAAAAAGACTAAAGATTAAAAAAAAATAAAAAAATGAACAGACTAGTCCAGGGGTGTCCAAGTTTTTTCTGCAGTGGGCCACTTCATCAGAATTGTATACGTGCGAGGGCCGCACTCATTTTTCGCTGAGAGAAAATATGGCCTTTAATAAGATATGCAGATTAAAATAAAGTAAATGACACAAAACCTTTACTTTTCCTCTCACTGATTTCTGGGATTTCTGGGCCTACAAATTCAGGATTCTGGATAAGTTAAAATAAAATAGTTCTATTTATTTTAGGGATGCACTAAAATGAAAATTCTGGACCAAAACCAAAAATTCAGGGTTCACTTAGCCGAAACTGAAAGTGACCCCCCCCCCAACACTTTTAATAAAAGTAAGTTACACACCAAAATATATTATGATTGTTAACAGCAATCTCAGGCATACCCAGATTCCAGCATGTACTGGTTGGCTGGGCATTGTATTTTTTGTCCAATTTTAGTGTGTAACCACACTTTTATTAAAAGTAATACACCACAATTGGACAAAAAAAATCAACAATATGACTTGGCATGATAGGAGTGTGATTGCTAACAGCAAACACACTCTTTTTATACCCAGGCAACCAGTAAATGCTGGAACCTAGGCATGATGGGACTGTGATTGCTGTTAGCAATCATACTCCTATCATCCCAAGTCAGCCAATACGTGCTGTTACAGGGTGGCTGTAAGTGCAGACCCCATACTGCTGGCAGCACAATACACAAGGGGGGCAGCTAGCCAGGTTTCAGCATGTACTGGTTGACTTGGCATGATAGGAGTGTGATTGCTAACAGCAATCATAGTCCAATCATGCTTAGGTTCCAGCACTTACACATCCATGCTATCACACACACACAAACTCATTCATTCACAGATTCATTCCCTCAATCAGGCATACTCATTCACACAACCTCCCCCACCCCCTTACCTGCTCTACAGCTCTCAATGCCGCTCACAGACTTCAGCAGGGGGCGCGGCCTCCCTCGTTCTCCCCACAGAGGAGGCAGGACTGGAGCAGAGAATAGCCCCTCCCACAAGTAAGCAGCAGGGCTCTTGTGATCCTGGCTGCCGATCTCGAGGTTTCGCGGGCCGCATTTGGCCCGCGGGCCGCATGTTGGACGCCCCTGGACTAGTCGCATGTTTTATTCATATTAAGGTCAATCATGCAAATGAAATCAAACTTAAAGAATTAGACCTGTCTCATTTAACTTGCTCCCCCCCATGCCTCTGCTGAAACCAGGAAGCATATTTAAGTATATATAGCACATGTTCTATAAAACACTCATTGAGGTCAAGTGGGGTTCAGCTCTGTACTTAAATATGCTTCCTGCTTTCACAAGATGAACACCTTATTTTCTTACTCCAATAACTAAAGATGTACGCACCGAGTCGCACTGGAAAATGGACTTCATATGCACTTTATACTGAAATTGGGCCAGAGTGGTCATTTAATGCTATCACTTTCAGGCTGTCCATAATACCAAACTTAAAATTATAGCTACTTTATTTTTCTCATAAGACAATCTCGAACCACATTCTTTGGAACGCAATAAGCAAAGTAACGAGCGAGTGGAACTTCATATACAAATTAAACATTCATCCAAATACTAGTCTATTCATTAAAGTTTGGTGACTGTCCTCAACTGCAACCTTGACTCAACTATATATTTTGATAACGAGGAGTTGCAATGTTCCAACTATAACTTAATATAAAACAGTACTCAATTTGGCTTGAAATCTGGTTGAGACTTTAGCAAATCCGTGCATTGCTTTATTTAAGCAAACACTAAAAGTGGTCCCAGAAACCGTACTGACATGAAGACAACATGCAGTGACTCACCTCTATAGTTTGTGATAGAATGTGTTTCTGGAAAATTGTGAAATGTGTGCAGTTGTACACTATCAACAGACCTGGGAACTCCTGATTGTGCTGACCCAAACCAATTAATAAAGAAGGTAACAGAGCCAGGTAGGGAAGGTTGAATGAAATGCACAGTAGCGTGGAGTGGATGGAGAGCAGACAGAGCGAGACTCGCCCTCATCTGGAGAATAAAGCATTTCCCCCAAATCCAAGTAGTCACCTGGGACACTAAGTTTCAGGGGTAGGACTAGGACACTAAGTGTCACATGCACAAGTTGCATAGAAGCATGCAAAATACAATTCCTAGTATACATGATAAGTATGCTCCCTGCTTTCAGTAGCAAAGCGTAATAAAAATAATAGTCTGTCTTTCATAAATATACCAGGGCATGTATTTTTTGATATTCTCTAGATAGGACAGTACTTTATTTAACAGACACTTTTTATAGTAGCTAAGCCCTTCCTGTTACCATCTGACACTCAGTGCCAGCACTTTGCCCAATTATTAGTTTATTTCACAGTAGCTTAACATATCATACGGTTATTAAATGTGCCTATACGAGCTTGGGACTGAACGCACATGGTTACTGGCAAAGTTCCTAAATTTTGACTTGTTTCATGGGATGTAGATTCATGCCATAGACTGCCCGCGTTAGACACGGACTAGCTGGCTTATAACATTGCGCATGCCAAGATATATGCGGAATGGCAGATGAAATTATCTCACTGGTTATTTTTAACTGAATTGTAAGGGATACTGTACTTTTCTATCTGGATCCCAACATAGTTTTAATCATATAAACTTAGTGTTTGCTCTATTTTTTCCTATCAAGATTTCCACTTTACACAGTAAAGTGGTGGCAAAGCCCACAGACAAGAAGCATCCATTCCACATCTACACTTTAAGTGCAAAGTTCACCTAATAATATTAACAGGACATAACTTATCGCATAGAGAAATTGCTTACCTAAAAACACACTGGAATGCTAACGTATTCAGGTAGATTAAGACTGATTTGGTGTTCTTTAGTTTATAACCCGCATGACAGTTTTTTGTTGTTGTTTTTTTAATCAGAGGCTTCTTCACCTTCTTCCATAAAAAATATTTTTTTTTCTCATTCACATCTCTCCAATCTTCATACCTTCAGTATATATTTAATCCTTATTACCGCTCACCCTTCATAAAACCGGTAAAGTGATTAACTCAAATTCTTCAGCCCACCTGCAAACTCAGTTTAGTGAATAAACTAATATGGCAAGAAGCTGAAAGTTAGGTAGTGGCATAAGTAGCTCAGATTGACCGTTATGCCAAAATCTGTATACCGGAAGGCCCACCCCCCTTTCATATACCTGAAAACATCCCAGGTATGCTAGCCCACACTCTCAATATGGGATCTAGGAGGGGGCAAGGCCAAAACATGTGGCTAGCTGCACATTGACAGAAAAGGTTGTAACGTTAGAGGATATATTCACGGAGTGGAAAAAGGTACCTGCAATTCATCCAACCAGAGATCAAGTACAGTAATCACAAGCCATTCCCAGACAACAATATATTACATTCATGTGGAATAATGGGACTTGAGCTACTGTTAAAAATTAAAATAAATCACAACAGAGAAGGGTTTAGAGTGCTGAACTGTGATAAGGGTAAATAAAACAGTAGGGGCACGGACCAGATATTTAAAACAGTATAGTGAAAAAGAAGTGTCAGAATAAAGTTATAGGGAAGTGGGAAACGAAGGACAAAGACATGAACGGGGGGGGGGGGGGAGACAGAAAAGTACTGGTAAGAGAAGAAATGTGAGAGTTATCATTATATCATTATACAGCTATCTCTGTAAACAAACATTGGCAGTAGAATGGTTGTACTGAAGAGCTCAGAGTCAAGTCAGTTTGGGAAGTTTCTGCCCTGCTAGATCTGCTTTAGTCCATAGTAAGTGCTATTATTGAGAAGTACGAGCATCTAGAAGTAACAACAGCTCAGTCACGTAACAGCAGACCATGCACACTCAAAGAGTGGAGCTGCTGAGTTCTGAAGTGCGTAAAAATCGCATGTCCCCTGTAACATTATTCACTACAAAGTGTTAACATCAGCACAATCACTGTGCGTTGGGAGCTTCATGAAATGGGTTTACATAGCAGAGCAGCTGCACACAATGCGAAGATCACTTTGTGCAATACCAAGCATCCTCTGGAGTGGTGTAAAGCACATCATCACCAGACTCTGGAGCAGTGGGAATGTGTTCTGTGGAGTGATCAATCAAGCTTCACCATGTAGAAGTCTGATGGAAGAATGTGTGTTTGCAGAATTTTAGTGAAGGAAGGATAACGGTCTGGGGCTGTCTTTCAGGGTTGGGCTAGGCCCCTTAGTTCCAGTGAAGGAAAATGTTAATGCTACAGCATACAGACATTTTAGACAATGTATGCTTCCAACATTGAGGCAACAGTTTGGGAAAGACCCTTTGCTATTCCAGCACTGCTGTGACTCTGTGCACAAAGCTAGGTCCATAAAGACATGGCTTGACAAGTGTGGAGGAACTTGACTGAATGGCACAGAGCCCTGACCTTAACCTCATTGAACACCTTTAGGACGAAATGAAATGCTGACTGTGACCCAGACCATCTTGTCCAACATCAGTGCCTGACCTCACAAATGCTCTTTTGGCTGAATCGGTATAAACTTCCACATAAGAGCGGAGGCATTTATATCCACTGGGAAGGGGGTTTCTTACTCCACATTAGTACCTATGGTTTTGGAATGGGATGCAAAACAAGCTCATGTAAGTGTGATGGTCAGGTGTCCACACACTTTTGGTCATATAGTGTAGGATAGTCCTTTTGGATACACTAGCATTGAAAGCTCATCCAGGCTTGAAATAGTAATGAAGTGTCATCTCTCACCTGTCACACCAGACATCATATATCTAGACACTTGAGGACAGTCTCAGCCTCACTGGTGTTGAAGCCCATGGTTAAAAAATAAAGCAAAGTGCAAGTAACAATGCAAACACCAATACTAGCGAGTGAAACCTGGGGAACAGATGCATTTCTGCATACAGTCTCATACAAGGGATGTGAAAAATAAAATACTTATAACAAAGAGGACATTATGAAAAAAACTAGCTTAAATATAGGGAAAAATTATTTTTAATATATCACTAAATTAAAAGTTAAATGTGCCATAATATATTTCCAAATGTACCATATATATTTACTGAATTATAATTCTCTCAAACAAAAAAATAACATCTCCTACTAACATTACTTTTTCTCTCTTTATTTATACGAAAACCTAGTAGACAATTTTAGCTATGATGAAAAAAAGAGCCATGGCTACCTTGGATTTGTCAAGCCACAAGTTGATATAGCAAAAAGGGAACATGTTCTTCGGTCATAAGACTTTTCAGAAACATGGTACATATAAAAAGGCAACATGGAAGGTACATGACACCATCATGAAAGTAATTTATTAACGATGAAAGTCTTTATGGGAAAAGCCAAGAGAAAAACGTGGGGCAGCATATACCATGCAAATTACCGGTAACTAGAGACTGTTGGGCTTGGCAGGGCAAGTGTCAAAAGTAGACTGGAGCAAAGGCAAACGTGGCAAGATATATAACAGCCAGTGAATATCTGAGGCAAAGGAAAGCAACAATAGTCGAAACACATTATCGAGCGGAAAAGCTTGGGATTGCCAGGACCAAGGAGTTGAAAAAACAGTAGTACTGAAACATGAGTACAGAACAGCCGTTGGGTAGGTCTGCATCAGCTCAGATGGTGTGTCCCTGACTGAGAATAAGTCTTAAAAGTCCAAAACCAGAAGACCAGGGACAGTTGCTAGTCATCTTAACTCTTTAGGATAAATAGTTTCTATCAAATACAATAGATGAGTGTGTTTCATTTAATACATATGTCATGAATGCACATAGATCACCAGCCCATAACACTTGAGAACAGCAGGACCTGAATTATTCCAAGAGCCACACCACTGCAAGTATTAAATTAGACTGGAAAATCTAAAATTTCAGCACACAGAAATATATGGAGAGAGGGAAAAAAAAAAAAAGAACACGATTAGCCCATAAAAGATTTTACAACTAGCTGATTACACAATGACACCCAGGAGAGCTGCTAGAACACACGGCTTGCTGATCCTTCAAAAGACATTCTACTAATAACCTAGAACAGCTTATGAAAGCAATACTTAACAGTCAGACTCCAGAGTTTGCTTGCAACAACCCATAATACAATTTAGCACACTATATTATTATTTTAGTTTATTATACCAATAAACATCTACAGCATCAGCATGCAAAAATGGTCTACATGTTTACACGTGTTATATATATATATATACACATACATACACACACAAAAACATATCAATACCAGCATTAAAGTGTGTATTTAATATTTTGTCATTAAATACATTGGGCAACCCCTTATCCAAAGCAGAATACATTAAAACAATCACATCTAGGCATTTGTACAAATCGTACATGCTTACTCAAGTACATTCATACACACACAATATATATATATATATATATATATATATATATATATATATATATATATACACACACACATATATACACACACACACACACAATACAGCACGCCTCTGCATGCCTAGCACACACCACGAACACAAAACCCAAGCGATCCACACAGCCTTAACCTTCCAGACACTGATAATGTACACATGTTGAGAATTTAAATTCCTCTGTTGCACGCCCTGATATCCCACACACAATCGCGAAACACATCCCACGCTGCGATACTCAAGGTATCTTATACGAGTATATAAAGAGATTGCTATCGACACCTTTTAAATGCTGAACAGATATATTTTCCAAGGTTTTCAGCGATATATAAAAAAAATCTGCCTTTTTATTCTGGAGAGATAAATAAAAGGTATATAAACAGATTCCCGTTCCATATGCCATCACAGACATGCATTATATTTCCAAAGAACGCACAGCGATACACAGCCCAAGCTTCCAACAGGATCTAACTCATATATATATATATATATATATATATATTATACACACATATATACATACATATATCGCATATAGAACACACGTGGACAGGCATCTGTATACCGCCGATAACTATTTATCTGGTACATATGCACATTCCATAAGATATATGCTTTTCACACATGCCCGAGCGGCACATATAGGATGTATGCACATTCCTAAACATCATATACACGTGCAGCCGGTATATAATAATGCACGTATAGCAGTAGCCAGAACTAATTCTCCATATCACCTACCCGGACCCGATACCAGCCGGTCCCCGAGTCACTCCCTCTCCATCCCCCCCTGTCTCTCCGCCTGAAGCAGTGCCCGACCCCCGGACCACAACACGCGCATGCGCAGGAGACAATCCTGGAAAGGAGGGATGAATACCCTAAGGGTTCACAGCGCGCAGTCGCACAACTGGTGGGTAAGAGGGACCTGGTTGGTATGACAACGGGCGCCATCTTGTGGCTGGCATGATTTCATTACTTTTAATTTATATTTTAGGCCTTTTCATGCTTGAGGCAATCGTATTCCGTGATCCTGTATATGGTCCAAGGGAAATATCTGCCAACCTCTTAAATAGCTTATTGCGATTATTTCTTCATGTTGCAATAACCTGCCTCTGTTTTTGTATTTTACCTTACACTACAGTATATTTTACCTTTACCTATACATTAGGAAGCGTTAACATTGAAATGAACGTTAACATATTCTAAGGAGCACTGGTACAGAAGGAGAAGAGGGTCCTGCTATTGTTCTTGCAATAAATAATGTGATTGTTTGATTGGGGTGAAGTTAAGGAGGGCATGGATGAAGAATTTCCTAAAAGGTGAAAAATATGGCGGAAAGGAAAGAAAACCGCTGAGGGGCTCCAGAACTGTATCTTTTATTTAAAAATGTCCTGACATGCAGTCTTGCTGGTTGACTGTCATGACCAAGCACCTGCAGATGGACAGAATCGTTACAGTAAGAGCAATAGAGATGTGGAATTCACCAGGTGCCAGAGGTTGTGATATAAGATACAAGGAGATGACAATAATAGCTGTTTCTTTTTGAAGGCATAATTGACTCCCTACAGTGGCAGCCCTTGGGTTTTTTTATATTAGGGTGAAAAGTAACAATATTTGAGTGTGTGTACACTATTGTGCAGAGTCAGTGTGTATGTGTGTATATGGATAGTGCTAGAGGCAGTGTATGTATACTGTAGTGTCAGAGTCAATGGGTATATGTATAATGCTGGAGTCAGTCTGTAAGTGTGTGTGTACTGTAATATCAGTGTATATGTGTGTACACGTATAGGACTAGAGTCAGTGCGTGTGTAAATATATAGTGCCAGAGTCAGTATGTCTACTGTATTGTAGCGCCAGATTCAGTGTGTATGTGTCTAGATTATGTAATTTTATATAGTGTTAGCCAGTGTGTGTACATGTATGTGTATAAGAGTGTGATGCTAGTGTATGATGTTGTTTATGTTTGTATGTCAGCACATTGTGTTAGAATGTGTGTGTATTTTGTGTGTGGTATTAGCATGTGTGTACATGAGGGTAACTGGGCATGTCTGTGTGTTACTGTAAGGTGTTAGTGTTTTTATGCATAAGATGTTGGCGTGTGTCTGTTACTGTATGGTGTTAGAGTGTGTAAATGTATGTTAGTGTATGGCAACTTTTTTGGCTGACTCCTAGTTCCAAATCAAACTGGTCGACCCCTACATTAAGACAAGTACAGGCTCTACTCCTGTATTCATACAGTCTTATTAGCAAGGCCTGCAGATAAACAAAATGCCAAAAAATCACTGTTTTTACTGTTTAGAGAAAATATGTTTTTTTCCTTGGACTTCACCTTTTAACACGTGGATATGAACATGATTATCTGATGCTAGAGACTAACGGCAATTTTTATGCTTTTATAGGAACCGCTTTGCAGCCCAGGGTCAGTATACTTACCTTGGTAAATACATGAAAGTATTTATCAAGGTAAATGACTCAACATAGGGAATCTTATTTAGTCAATTCAAACTTTAAATATTGCTCCATAATTTCCTTTTTGTTCTCTATGTGTTCAGAATTCTTTATGGTGGAATATCTAATATGGAGCTCAAAAGGATAGAACTGCATTTTTTAGGGTTTGTGGGTAAAGGCATGGCTAGGGATCGGGATTTACGAAGACATTTTGTATGACTTCGTGATCTTCAGATTATTTATGTAACTGAGTAAGATGCGTAGAAGAATAATGTATTTTAATTAAGTTAGAAACACGTTTTCTGCTATTTCTATAAACATTGTAGAACACCTGGATACTGTTAGGGATATTAATGAGACAAAATAGGCAAAACCAATATTTCGTCACACACACAAAATAACGACGCTACCAAATATTGTAGTACCACATCCACAATATTAATTTAAGGAGATACCCTATATTTTATCTCCGATTCTAAATTCTTTCAGATCGCCAAAAATTATAATTCAAATTAGAGAGATATCGCCACGATAGTCAATAAAAAATATTTATTTATTGTGAATACAATTTATAAAATCTATGTATGAGTCACACAGTGCATAATATAAAACACAACGTTCTAAAACACGTCAAAATTGAATCAATTCAAATACAATATATTATCGATAGTTATCAATATGAATTAGTACTTTATGAATCTAACACACAATTAATTTCCAGTCCACTCAGCAACCAAAAATTTATAATAATCAGGGCAGTAATAAAGATATCACTATCTCTCTAATATTAGTTTAACTAATATGACAAATTAAAAATAATTTAATAATGTCTACGAGTATTAGTGAAATTCCTAATAGATGCAAATGATGTCAAACTTCATCTACAGGTAAAAATACCTTTTCATTATTGTTATTATCACGGGTTATAAGCTGCAGTCTCACAAGCCACCATATACAATAATGCAATATATTATTTCCCAGAAACAGGGAATTCTATATGAAGAAGACAAAATTCATCTCTATTCAGAATAATAAAACAATTATATTTACCACCACTTGTTGCTGTTGTCCAACTGGTCCTTGTAGCAATTAATCCAGATTCATTGTCAAGAAATTAAGTGGGAAAGAATATAACTTTATAAAAGTTATATAGGTTAGAACTCCAAGTAACTCTAAGAGTGAAATATGGTGTCGGGATCTTTAGATTCCAATTCTCTGGGGTAAATTTGGTGAATCAGTCCATCAGGGTCTGTCCATTTCAGGGTGCAATCTTTTTTTTTTTTTTTCTCTTAATTATCCAAGACATAAGCTTAAAAACAGAGCTTATTATCATAGCCTCCACCTCTTGATTGGAATTCTCCAATCATAACGGTGGGTTTTACCCATTAAAATTAGGATTTCTACTCATATTTACACCGTTGTAATTTCTTAATTTACCTGTGAGAGACGCTCTGGTCTAAGAATTAACTTAAAACCATTACATATGTGTTTGGAATTTATCCTTGGTCACCCTAATCGCCAAATGTTACTTCCTAGATAGTAACTCAGGCCTTGGTAGTCTTACCATGTATCCCCCATTCCAAGTTACATTTCTAAAGATATGCAGCGTCTACTCCTTAACTTTCTCATGGAAGATAACATTAATTGTATCATACATACTGAAACATCATTATACATGAATACTCCTTTGTTCTCAATTATTGAGGGAACAAGGACAAAAAGAAATAATCACTATATGATTAAGTAAAATAAAATGGCTCTGACTCCATTTTGTGTTCATGTAAAATACAGAATATGTGGAATACATGTTTTCTATCATAAAATATCTGACAATACACTTATACTCACCAAACATTTTGAGGTAATAGAAAAGAGGGACATCAGGGGAGAAAATAGGGACAGTGGGATTTGGGGCCAAAAAAGAGACTCCCCCTAAAGAGGAGGATTGCATTAGCAGAATGCAGAAATCGGTAGTATTATCTCACATCTGGTGTTGGAGCTCTAAGGTGGTGTAAGGTTATAATGAGAAGGAGTCCAGAATGCAGGAAAACCACCAATCCAGGAGACACTAGAAAGTGAGATAAAAAATGGATAGCCAGCTTCAGATTTACAGATATCAGCGAGGTCAAATAAGGATAGCCAGGGTCAGGTTCACAGAAATCAGCAAGGTCAACAAGGATAACCAGGGTCAGCAACATCCCTTTGCAGGGGCAGAGGAAGGGTGAGGCCAGGACTCAAAACAGCCGCTGAGTGGGATTGAAAGCCTCTTCCGACCGCCGGTGCCTAATATATAGGGCGGTATAAGGCGTTTCTGGAGGCAGAGTGGCATATAGGGGGTTAAAAGGCATATCATGGGGCAGACTGTCATATAGGAGGGTATAAGGCATATCAGGGAGGCAGACTGTCCTATAGGGGGGTATAAGGCATATCAGGGAGGCAAAGTGTCCTATAGGGGGGTATAATGCATTTCTGGGGGCAGAGTGGCAAGCCTGGGGGCAGATGTGCAAAACTGGGGGGGAGGTTGGCAAATAAAAGGAAATAAAAGCAAAATTGTCTCAATCATAGCTTTTATTAAATATGAAAAAATAGTTTACATGAATTAATAAAGAAATAAAAGTTTCTTACAAGAATATTGTGAAGAATGTGATCACTGTTTTGTTCCAATGAATAAAATGGAACTTTTTCATCAAACAATTTTTTGCAGTAACAAATGTTTTGATTCCAAAATCAAAGGGCAGTGTACATGTATATGTGTGTGTGTGTGTGAGGGCAGTGTATATGTGTCTGTAAGGGCAGTGTATACGTATATATGTGTGTGTGTAAGGGCAGTGTCTGCGTATAAGTGTGTGTAAGGGCATATTACGGCGCTCAGCAGTGAAGCAGCGGGCACCAGCGAGCGTGCAGGAAGACAGCAGCATCGTGCTCCCGTCGCTGGACTTCAAGGTGAGAGAGGGGGGGAGGGGGTTAAAAAGTGATAAGGAAGGGAGGGGGTTAAAAAGTGATAAGGAAGGGAGGGGGTTAAAAAGTGATAAGGGAGGGAGGGAGGGGGTTAAAAAGTGATAAGGGAGGGGGTTAAAAAGTGATAAGGGAGGGGGTTAAAAAGTGATAAGGGAGGGAGGGGGGGGTAGAAAGTGATAGGGGAGGGAGATGGGGTAGATATAAGTAAAGAGTGTTCATTAATGTGTGGATGCATTGAGTGAATGAGAGAGAGCATGAGTTAATATGTGAATGTATTGTCTGAATGAGGGAGAGCATGAGTTAATATGTGAATGTATTGTCTGAATGAGGGAGAGCATGAGTTAATATGTGAATGTATTGTCTGAATGAGGGAGAGCATGAGTTAATGTGTGGATGAGTTGTCTGAATGAGGGAGAGCATGAGTTAATATGTGAATGTATTGTCTGAATGAGGGAGAGCATGAGTTAATGTGTGGATGAATTGTCTGAATGAGGGAGAGCATGAGTTAATGTGTTGATGCATTGAGTGAATGAGGGAGAGCATGAGTTAATGTGTGGATGAATTGTCTGAATGAGGGAGAGCATGAGTTAATGTGTGGATGCATTGAGTGAATGAGGGAGAGCATGAGTTAATGTGTGGATGCATTGAGTGAATGAGGGAGAGCATGAATTAAAGAGTGAATTAGTGACTTTAGACTGTAAAAGTGTTTGTGTATCATAGATGTATAATTGTGGAAGGGTAAAGATGGCACTAGCAGGAGGTTTGAGCCTTGGGGACCAAGATGGCACAGGTAGGGTGTATATGGGACAAAGATGGCACTGGCCGGACTGTTTGGGGACAAAGTTGACTTGTGCTGGGCTATTTGTGGACAAAGATTGCAAATCTTATGTGTGTAATCTGGGTGCTGGCCAGGTTCTATGTGGGCAGTGTGGACGCCAGGGCCGGCTTTGGGGGTGTGCAACCTGTGATCTATGCCTGTTATTTTAGGGTTTTTAAATATACCTTTAATGCCGTGTTTTTATGTGAATTCCAATTGATCTTTACCTGCAATGCTGGGTTTTTGTGTTATTCTGTAGATCCATATCTGCTATGCTATGTTTCCATACATTTTTTATGTGTACCTGCAAATACAGGGTTAATATGTCTTATTCAGTTGATCTATACCTGCGATGCTACGTTTCATATATTATTATTGTATACCTGCAAATACAGGACTTGTATGTCTGATTCTGTTTATTTGATATACCTTCAGTGCTGAGATCACAAGTGAATTTCAATTGATCTGGGTTTGTGTGTTGATCTATACCCGCTATCGGCAGCAGGGACTGATATTTATATATATATATATATATATATATATATATATATATATGGGCAGCAGGGGCTAGTAAATGGGTTTTAGATATTTGGACAGGGGCGCAATTTCAGTGCTTGCCATAGGCGCTATTTTCAGTAGATACGCCTCTGGTCAGAATACACATATAGTTTACCCTTATAAATACCTGCCCGTACACACATACATACACATGCACATTCACACTTGCCCCAACACATCCAAGCTCACACTTGCCCTTGAATCTACATATTTGCTTGCCCTTAGACATTCTTGCCCTTACAAATAAACTCATTCAAAACACAAGCACTTTTCTCTCTGTCTCTCCTCTTTATCCCTATCTCTCTTGTTTCTCTTTATCTCTCCCTTTGTCCTAACTATCCCTACCCTTTCTCCCTTTCTCTCACCTTATTAATTATCTCTGGAACTTTTCCACATCTCTCATCTTTCTCATTATCGCTCCCCTTTTTTCCCATCTCTCTTCGTTCTCATTACTCCCCCTTCCCACTATATATCCCCTTTCTCCCCACCTCTCCTTTTTCTCATTATCTCCCCCTTCCCTCTATCGGTTATCTATCCCCTGTATCTTTCTTTTTATCTCTCCATTTTGTTACTATCTCCTCATTTTCACTTTAACTGAATTGCATGTATTTATCATGAAAACAAAAATAAGTTACTGTTACATTCTTGCAAATGTCCACCAGATGTCAACCAAGGGCTGGCTGAGAATCAAATGATAAAGTAAGATGTGGTTATTTGTGTTAGAAGCAGGACGGATATCCCGTGTAATTATTTTTTGGAAGGATATGATTGCACAAAGCTGGGAGAGGTTATATAAAGTTTAAAATATTGTCGAGGGAATATGGACTCATAGTAAAAGCAAAGAAATAACCAAGCAAGCGGATACAGAAAATATCACCATAAACTGACTTCTCTACATGCCTCAATGACACTGAGGCAAAACACTTTACCTATTACTGGTACAAAGCGAGGAATAAAATATTACTCCATATTTAGCATACTTGTTATATAGAAAGAAGTGGAATGTTTTTAGTGATACGCATAGGAGCATTTTTCATTTAATTGTCACATTTATTGTACATTACATGCTGTTAGCAGACATCTTGCTTTTATAGTAGACTCACTTAAGCTCACTCCTATAATGATGATAAAAATGGTCATTTTCATACGCTGGCCCATAGTGTTAAATACAATATATGATTTTGGTGATGCTCCAGTCAAGGTGTGAAAAGTGTTAAGCTGTTATACCTGTGTAAGCGTTTCTGTTGGCACTTGACCTCTTCTCCATTCAACAATACAATTTGTTCACAGGGCTTATCTCTTATTAATAATGTGAAAAATGGGTGTCATTGCTTGTCTGTTACATAATATAGCTGCATACATGCAAGTCGTGAATTCATAGCCTCCAGTCTACTACATGGTGACAGTTGCTTATACTGTACTTATATGTATCTGCTCATTTATAAAGCACCAACATGTTCCATGGCAAGCAAATGGAAGTAAAATGACACAATGCACAAGAGAACATTAAATGAATTAAGGGGTCCCCGGGATGTGTGCATGCGGAAAAGCCAGACAGTACATGTGTAAAGCCAGACAGTACAGTCACAAATGTTGCATTCATAGCGTGTCTTAAGCGTTCCAATCAGCTTGCATACTTATTGGTACTCTTTGGTGTCACATACCTGGTGTTGTTTGTATGGTCAAAGATATGTTCATAATGTACATGGTGAATGGAGGGTTTTCGTTATCTTCTATTAAGTGGGACTAAGACCTGTATGATTTTATTGTGCTATGGCTCACCTCATAGACTCCAAATTTATAAATAGACCCTATTTATGTTGACTTTATTTAGTTTATAGTTTAACCTGCATATGTCATATTACCCAGCATACAAATATTTTGGTTTATTTATGGTACATCATTCTTCCCAGCATTACCAAAGTAAAAATTAGTCACAGACTAGATATTAACACAATGATCCTGATAATAGTTCAGTCCTGACAAATAAAAAAATAGCCACCAGGCAATTGCATGTAGGAAAAAATGGCATAAAAAAAGTATAGAGACATCTTAAATGATTAAAGAGCCAGGGTTACAGGGAACAAAAGGGAGAATGGATTCAAAAGCAGAGAGAGGTCAGATGAACAATGTTGGTGACATGTTTAATGTTATAGGTTCAGTGTAACGTTTAGTGAACCATATGAAATAGGTCAGATCGTCTGAGAAGTGTGATTTAATGAATGTGACATTTGTTTAGTTCAGTTCTATGTTAGATAAAGTGACCAGAGGATGACATGGGTTTAAGGATTAATGAGTTTCATATAACAGCAAAGTTAGCTAGTAGTTAAATGTTTTATGTATTAAAAATCATTGTTGCCCAACTGGAGCCATTACAGTATGTGCATAGTGTGTATTACACATGTTTTAATGTATGGTATCATTAATTTAAAAGTGTCTAGCCACCTGCCTAACCTTGGGCTGTGTATGACCTTCCATAGTATGTGCAAAATACTGTGACACTGCATCTTCAGAGCAATAGGTGCAAAGCACACATTTTAGCATCTCCAAGTCACTAAAAGGGCTTATGGACAACTTTGAATGCGTGCAGCAAAAAAGAGTCATCTCACAATAAAAGCACTCTTGCATTGCATGACCAAAATGTTGAATTATGTATACCATCCATATCAATTAGAATGATACATATATTCATATGTTATGCACAAATGTATATTTTGTTTGTATTTTTAAACACTGAACTGTGTATTCAACATATAAGGCTATGTGTTTAAGGAAAGCTACATGGCTATCTAGTCTGCTTTAGTTGTTGGTCTGTTAAAACACATCGCAGGTTATACAGTACCAAGCTCCTATCACACAGCTTCTTTGTGTGACTCGTATTTCTTTCCAGAGAAAGCAGCCACGCCTGCCCCTTACATACGATAGGCTGGATGTCTGGCATTAGCCTTCTATAAATATACGTGACAGCGCTCACTAAGCTCAGAGCTCAGAGCTGGACCAACACATTCTACCTGTCTGCCTGCCACAGCTGCTGCTTTTATATACTATCCTGTGCGGGTGATGTGAGCAGGATCTGGCTGCAGAAAACATACAGGTAAATACTTATCACTAATCTTATCAGTTTAGTCCTCTTAAACAGTTTAACTTCTTAATTTTCTAATTCAGTTCCTTAAGGCAACTAAAAGTACTAAAAGTACTCCAGGTGCCGTGGATTGTAATCCCCTTCATGCTCAGGCACAGCTCAAAATTTTCAGCTTTTTTTAACACTGATGTCCCTCAGATGAACATATTTGTTGTATAGTTTAGAAATTAAAATTTTGTTGTGAAGTATTAGCTGTTTGTATTACTATCATGTAGAATGGATTAAATTTCTCTAGAAAGACTCTGAAGTTCATAAATAGATATGAACAGTATATATTTTAATCATGACCTTTTATTTGGGAAACAAAATGCAAAGTAGTATGAGCTGCTATTGCTACGGAATACAGAGCATACCATAGTAAAACAAGCTTAACACAGATAACAGTGGTACATTACAAATTGCTTCTTCATATAAATACCAAATACATTGTCATATAGGACATTTTATACATTTTTTGGCATAACACTTATCCTTTTTTCCTTTTGCAGAATAATCTTTGGTTGCAAATTGTGCGTTGCACTAAATGTGGTTTTTAGAAAAGCTTAAAGTGCCAGATACAGTCGCATCAACGTCCGATTCAACAATGAGGACCATCCTTGCTGATAGGAATCAACGTCCTCTGACCTGCCCAAATGTTCTAACCCCTGACAGAATCCCTGAATTCTGTATCCCTCCTAGGTTTCCAACCCAACGAGGAATGAGAATGAAACCTCTTCATATGTCTGTCCCTGACTTATGTGGAGCATCCCTTGATATGGAAGTACTTAATCTTCCAGACACACATATCATCCAAGTGGACAGTGCAGAAGAGCTTCCTGAGGAAGAGAGTACCAACGCTGATCCACAGGCACAGGCAGCTCTCTCTCTTCCCCATCTTCCCAAAGCACAGACTTCCTATGGGTTCTGCACATTGCTGGAAAGCCCCAACACTAGAAGGAAAGAGTCACTTTTCCATAATGATCCGGACACTCTACCCATCCTTTTGCCCAGATCTCGTTCCAGTACCACCTCCTGCCATAGGGCAACTTCTTATAGCACCTTTTCTACGCTCCGACTGCGGCCACTAAGCCGATCTGGCACCTTGGACAGCGACACATCATCTTCCACAGACTCTTCACCTTTTAGTTCTCCTCTTCTCCACAGGTCTCTTCCACGTGGCAGCTCCTTATTCAAAGCTATAAGCCAAGACAAACTGTTCTCCATGGCTTTCAAGGGAAAGCGAAAGGAAAAAAATGGTCTTTCCAGAAATAATTCACTCTCTGCAGATGAGGGGAGCTCCACAGACAGCAGTCCAAACATCAACCGTAGAGTTTCTGATGGTATAATGGATTCCATGTTTCCAATGGACCTTCTTTATTCTAGAGATAGGTTCTTGTCAGATAACTCAGTGCTTCTGGACAATGGAGGTTCGCTGCGTTTATCAGCAGAATATTGTCCTGCGGCTCAGAGGCTCCGTGTTCGTCTTATCAGCGCTGAAGGACTTTATAGCCTCTCTACTGACCCAAAAACAATTAACTGCTTTGTATCGCTTTCCATGACTCCTGGGAAACATCAGAAGCAGCGGAGTACAGTCATAAGGAGGAGCCGGAACCCCATTTTTAATGAGGACTTTTTCTTTGAGAACTTGTCTGAAGCTCAGTTACGCTGCTACTGTCTAAAGTTTAAAGCCGTCAATAAAATGAGTGGGATGAAGAGAGACTGTGTTTTGGGGCAGAGTGAGCTTCCCCTGCTGAGCATCCTGTCTCTTTGAAGAGAAAACAAACATTAAAAGGTCACCAGAAGCACTTTTATCGAACCAGAACAATCTGTGAATATTATGTACCTGTAGCTATTGTAAGCAAACTTAAGACACATATACATTAATTTTCCAAATTATGAGGAGTGGGTTAGGGCAAATTGTTTTCTAGCTGTTCCAGAGTACAAGTGGAAAGACAGATCAGTATTTAGTCCTTTACAGGTTAACCTGTAGAACTCTATCATTTGAATTATAGTCCATTAGAGTCCTAAAGATAAGCCATCACTGATGTAGACCAATGCAGTCTGTTTAGAAACCCTGTACAACTGTGAGTTATAATATGAATTAGAATGACTGAATGGGACAGGGACAAGCTGACATCACAGGCTATTTTTTCTTGTGATCTCCAGCTGCTTTCATGTCGCCTAATCAAAAATTAAAACTGCAAGCTCTTTTGATAAAACATTGCTGCCTGTACCTTTATACACAACTGCACTTAATGTTAGCACTATAATTATCCTTTGTATTAGTAAATATGTCTATTTATTTATATATATAAATATATTATGAAATTTTTTATTTTTATTAATAAATATTGGTGAACAAAGTTTTTATGAGCAAAGTATACCTTTCTTAAAGAAACTAAATATCTAAATGTGGTTAATAATGTCTATAATGAAGCCAGCCTGAGTAATCCGTTTTGGTGAAATAACAGGTAATCTTTACATTTCCTGGTCTGACAGCTTACTCTTCCCTTCTATGAGTTCTGTGTCCACATAGGACTAGAATGGTACTTTAAACCTATAACCCATGTTACTATCTTTAAGTCTCCTGTAAGTGTCATATAAGTGTCATAAGATCACTTCTGTATTGGACTGACCCTCTATCCCTTCAGCATGTCCTTGTCATTTGATCACATTGTTTCTATGTATCTTTATGCATATTGTTTCTATGGATCTTTAAAACCCCAGGCATGACACTTCCAAGTGACAATACTTATTTGGCATACTTTATAGAATGGAAAGGGTTAATGAAGGTCCAAGTACCACTATTCATGGCAACAACCATAAATCCACATCAGTTCCTATGTAGTAGATTTATAAGCAGAAGGTAAATATTGACCGAAGCGAAGCAAGGCAGATATTTTCCTTCCTAATAATAAACTCCTGTCTGATATATTACGCATTGGTGATTTGTGTTCACGAGCAGAACACAAGGACACTATCTGTAAAGTGATATTCACCCACGGAATACCAAGAGATAAACTGAGGTTCATCAACCCTAGGGTGTCCAGCTGGCTCCTGTAACTGTGACACATATACAAAATGCATCATTTAGGGCTCTCTCATATTAGCAGCCCTGCAATATACACTTTCCATGAGTGTCCCTGGCACTCTAGCTACTTTGGATGACAGCATGCTACTGAGCATGCAGCATTAGAAACATCACTCCTAATACTGTCCAAAGACCAAAACCTTACCAGAAATAATTCCTTATTCCAACAAACATTTGCTTCACTCATAATTTAGTCAATGACACTTAATTGTCATGTGACAAGCACTGACAGGGTGCTGCATAGAAACTGAAAAAAATCTTCAGAAGACATAATTAAATTACTGACCTACTAAGGTTTATTTACTAAAGAAGTTTTACCTGGACATGGTTCAAAGACACATAAGAGAAGGCGTTGTTACATAATACAGGACAAAGGCAGTGTGTAACCGAAATTGCATTCTTCCTGTATAAAGGAATATCAATGGACCACCTTGTGTCACTTACATACTATGTCTCCCAAAGACGGAGGGAACATTCACTATGAACTGCTTATACTGGAAAATAATACAGTTAAACATTACTTTTCATTTTACCAATTACAATGCAGTGTCCGACAAGTACAGTCCGACCTTCTGTAGTATTAGACAGATGCTAAGACAGGCAATATACACTCACTGGCCACTTTATTAGGTACACCAGTTCAAATGCTTGTTAACACCAATAGCTAATCAGCCAATCACATAGCAGCAACTCAATGCATTTGCATTTGTTAACGTGGTCAAGACAACTTGCTGAAGTTCAAACCGAACATCAGAATGGGGAAGAAAGGGAATTTAAGCAATTTTGAGCGTGGCATGGTTGTTGGTGTCAGGCGGGCTGGTATCAGAAGCCAGGATTTTCACTCGCAACCATCTCTAGGGTTTACAGAGAATGGTGCGAAAAAGAGAAAATATCCAGTGAGCGGCAGTTGTGTGGATGAAAATGCCTTGTTGATGTCAGAGGAGAATGGGTAGACTGGTTCGAGATGACAGAAAGGCAGCAGTAACTCAAATACTCTGGGTAGCGGGTAGACCTCTGTGAATGCCCCACTTTTAAAATAGAATTGAACCTGGTGAGGGATATACACAGTTTTGAATTAAAACAAGCTGCACAATACTGAATCCAGCCACACTATACTGCTTATACTCTGCAAAACAGGCCTTAAAGGTTACAGTGTCTATATTGAGACAGCTTTAAAAATCCTCTGAAGAAGCCCCTTAAAGGCAAAACGTGTCAGGTCACTGGCATTTGTGCATTTGTTTTGCAAATTGTATATTATCATTGTTTTTTTACATGTTCAATTATGTATTTTAAATATTGATGCAATAAGCATCTATTAAATATGTTTTTATGGTCTGTAACCTGTTTCTTTGTTTTGGAGCTAGTGCATACACTAGAATTTCTAGATTTTGTATATCCTTCTTTTTGGTATTTCTGGAACACTACCAACTGGTAGTATTGCAGCAGTTGCTCTATTATTATTATTATTTTTTCCCTCCTGATTCTTTCTTTGTTTTATTTTTTATGTTTTATTTTTTATTTACTTGACTTATATTAAGGCACAGACCAATACGCTGTTGAATAGTAACTCAAATAACCACTCGTTACAACCAAGGTATGCAGAATACCCTCTCTGAAGGCACAACATGTCAAACCTTGGGCAACCTTTGCACAGGCTCACCAGAATTGGACAATGGAAGACTGGAAGTCTGAGTCTCGATTCCAGCTGGGACATTCAGATGGCAGGGTCAGACTTTGGAGTAAACAACATGAAAGCACATCCATCCTGTCTTGTGTCAACAATTCAGGCTGCTGGTGGTGTAATGGTGTAGGGGAAATTTTCTTGGCACACTTTGGGCCCATTAGTACCAATTGAATGTTTCCAGCACCTTGTAGAATTTAGTAGATACAAAAATACCCAAAGTGAGGAAGATAGACAGATCTATAAAATTAGGCAGAAAGAGGCAAAGAAAGTTATAAGAACTGCCAAATCACATGCAGAAGAGCGAATTGCCCTCTCAGTAAAAAATGGAGATAAAACATTTTTTAGATATATAAATGAGAAAAGGAAAGTTAAACAAGGATTAGTTAGACTAAAAACAAAAGGAATATATGTAGAAGAGGATAAAGGTTTAGCTGACTGCCTCAATAAATATTTCTGTTCAGTTTTTACAGATGAAAATTATGGAATGGGACCTCAGTTGGGAAAAAAGACTGAATTATTTGAAATATGTGAGTTTATCGAGGCGGAGGTTCTACTTCAGTTGTCTAAGGTAAAGACAAATAGTCGATGGGGCCTGATGGGATACACCCCAAGTTATTAAAAGAGCTTGGGGTGTACTAGCAAAACCGTTAACTGATATATTTAACGAATCATTGGTAATGGGAGTTGTCCCTGGGGATTGGAAAGTAGCGAATGTTGTGCCCATTCACAAAAAAGGCAGTATGGAGGAGTCGGGCAACTACAGGCCAGTTAGTCTTACATCTGTAGTGGGGAAATTAATGGAAACAATGTTAAAGGAAAGAATTGTTGAACATCTGAAGTCACATGGGTTTCAAGATCAAAAACAACATGGGTTTTCCTCAGGAAGATCTTGCCAAACAAATCTTATTGATTTCTTTGATTGGGTGACTAAAGTAATTGATGAAGGTGGTGCAGTAGACATTGTGTATCTGGATTTCAGTAAGGCCTTTGACACTGTGCCACATAGAAGACTTATAAATAAACTTTAGATCCCAATGTTGTTGAATGGATTAAGGAGTGGCTGAGTGGGTTGTAGTCAATGGCGTATATTCAGAACAAGGTCTTGTTACCAGTGGGATACCTCGGGGATCTGTACTTGGACCCATTCTCTTTAATATTTTTATTAGTGATATTGCAGATGGTCTTGAGGGAAAGGTATGTTTATTTGCTGACGACACAAAAATTTGCAACAGGGTTGATGTTCCTGGAGGAAGAAGCAAAATGGCAAACGATCTAGGAAAACTGGAAAAATGGTCAGAGCTGTGGCAATTGGCATTTAATGTGGATAAATGCAAAGTAATGCACCTGGGGCATAAAAACCCAAGGGCAGAGTATAGAATATTTGGTACTGTCCTAACCTCAACGTGTGAGGAAAGGGATTTAGGGGTAATTATTTCTGAGGATTTAAAGGTAGGCAGGCAATGCAATAGAGCAGCAGGTAATGCTAGCAGAATGCTGGGTTGTATATCGAGAGGTATTAGCAGTAGAAAGAGGGAAGAGCTAATGCCGTTGTACAGATCACTGGTGAGACCTCACTTGGAGTATTGTGTACAGTACTGGAGACCATATCTCCAGAAGGATATAGAAATGTTGGAGAACGTGCAGAGAAGGGCTACTAAAATGGTTTATGGATTACAAGATAAACCCTACCAGGACAGGTTAAAGAATCTTAACCTATATAGCCTGGAAAAAAGACGGGACAGGGGGGATATGATAGAAACATTTAAATACTTAAAGGGAATCAACAAGGTAAAGGAAGAGAGTTTATTTAAAAGGAGAAATACTACCACAACAAGAGGACACAACCATAAACTAGAGGGGCAAAGGTTTAATGGTAACAAAAGAAAATATTACTTTACGGAAAGGGTAGTGGACACATGGAATAACCTCCCAGCAGAAGTGGTAGATGTTAATACAGTAAAGTCATTTAAGCAAGCATGGGATAGGCATAAGGCCAAGCTAGATATAGGATAAGGGCAAGTACTAAAGGAAAGTACTCCGAGGTTGGGCAGACTGGATGGGCCTACTGGTTCTTATCTGCCGTCACTTTCTATGTTTCTATGTTTGTAGAAACTATGCCATAAAGAATGAAGGCAAAAGGGGGTCCAACCCGGTACTAGCAAGATGTACCTAATAAAGTGGCCAGTGAGTGCACATCTAGCAATTATAAAACAGTACAACATTAATAAAACTAGAAAGAGGTGGCACTGCACATACAAGAGTGTCATTCACAAGTTGTGCTTGTCACCAGGTAGACAGCCACATGTTTCTGTGTCCTTGATTGATTTGAGTGTATAATGTTATCATCTTCCGTTTATTTGTATCAAAGTCTGAATGGATATGATTATTTATGTGTCCTTGAGGACTAAAATCCTGCCAGAGTTGAATGTTTATAAACATTAATAGCTAAAATATCTTCAGCCCTTGCCACCCCTCAGTAAATTCACCCTTAAGTGTGATGGTGTGATTGTTTTGTCATAAGTGTCCAGTCTGTGTTTCCTTGTGTCAGTTTGCCTATGATTATATGATTGTGTCATTTCTTTGCCTCCATATATCAGTCTGTCTGTAGTCATTTTTGTGTGTCAGTGTGTTTATCTAATCATCAATGAGTATAATTATGTCTAGAAAAAAAGACTGAGGGTCTGGAGTTTATGACCGTGTTACTGCGTATCTGCGAGTCTGCACGTATTTATATTTTCATTTAACAAGAACAGTGAGTACAATGCTTTACAAATGGAACAGAACAACACAAGAGTCTGTGAAGATATACTTGGAGATACATATAATGTGGCAGAAACCTTAGGAATAAAGTCTTGAGAGTCCAGAAAACACACAACATAGGTGTGATGGCATGACACAACTTCACACAAGGCCGATGTTTTGTAGGCAACTTGTGATGTCACACACAACATCATCCCTGCCCCATAATCCAATGTGCAGTACCTCATTCTGTACATAATAAGCTTTCAGATGACAGCAGACAACTGGGACTGTCCAGACAAATGTTGGACTGTTGGTAGCTATGACATTCATTATGAAGAATTTCACATCACTAACTTAAATATTAATATAGTAATTATTCAGCTCAGCCCTTCTTGAAAGGGACCCTTCTTAACACATACCTATTGCAGTGAGATGAAGCTTTTCTTCGCATGGCAACTTACCTAAAACTTTTATTTTTCATGAATAAACTCCATTATATTCATCCATTATAGACTTCTAAATAGCCTGTTCTCAAATGGATAATACAGTTTCCTGCAATGTCTTTAACCACTTTTCTTCCACATTATTATCATTTGTTCTGTGGTTAGCCTGGCATCGTTCTCTGGCTGGCCTAAACTCAACAATAGTTGTGTCTGATGAATCAGTAAAATAATAGCCCAAATCTAGTGACGCCAACACAGGGTGGAGAGATACCTTTTCTCTCTACATTGTTTGTTCTTCATGATCCTCACGTACAATATTTAATTAAGAGCTGCAATAAAAGACTTAGCTAAAATAATTTACTCAGAAGAGATGGAAGATGACACAGCCCTAGCAATATCCAAAACCCACAAGGAAGGGTGGGTTGGGGTATCGTACACAGTTTGAGGAAAGGGGAGATGAACTGATGCAGTTAGAGAGCATCTGGTTAAAATTATAGTTAACTAGAAAAAAAAAAGAGTTAGTAAGAAAGTATCTCCTATATTAACAGAATGATAGAAGCAGCAGTTATGTTAACCATTTACATTTCATTTCAGTTCTTTCCATACAGTATTGAGATTGTTTGCAGAACCAACATTCCCTCTGCTTACTACCTTAACTACACGGATGACCAAACCACGGTATCAAGTACAATACACTATTGCTGTGTGGATGGTTGACTTTTCCATGACTCCCATCCATAACTATAGCATCAGATTGAAATGTCAGTGTTTGGCATCTGAATGTTACAGTAAGCTTTATTGCTAGGTATACTGCACCCTGTTATCAGCCCTTTTTATCAGAAGGCAACCAAACAAAAGTCTGTAAATACAAACCTGCTACTTCTCAGTCTCTTTTCTCACCCACACGCTGGTTCCTCCTTCAACAAGGTCATCCTTACTCTTGTATATTGGAGAAAATGTGTATAAACAAACAGAAAAGAAAAAATAGAAACATCTACAGGAATCGTAATAATATTGGTAAAGGGCTTTGGAAATTTGGTCTGATATAGAAGCAGAGGATTCTGGTCCTGGAACTCATTGTTTGTGTTTCCACTTGGAGAAGTCTCCTAGTTGGGAAATGTCCTGAGACCAGCCAATACAAGCCTTTTTTTTGCTATGCTATCTTACTATGATAAGATTAGTGGAGACTGTTTATGGTAACGGACGTTTCTCCAAACAGAAAATTGTATTTGTAGTAAGAGAACATTGCATATAATACACGTGAATTCTTGTTACGTTCATGCCTGTTGAAGACCAGGAGTTCTAAACCATGGAACCTATGAAGTGAAGTATGAAACAAACCTTATGTCCTTGTTCTTAAGCTATAACATAAACATTCAGTTATGTCAAGACTGTGAGGGCATATTGGCATCCTACTAGCTGAATTGCTTATATTTGGTAGACTACATTGTCCACCAAAATATATACCGGTACTTATACTTAGAATGGTATATATACTTAGAATGGTGTTTAAACATTACTTGCTGTACTGCACAGAGACTTCTTTCCTTATTCATGCTTTAAGAACCAGTCTGTTACACTAGCGGACTTATGCTGAACCAGTAATGAAGAAAGAAGGTACAATGCACAGGAAACAGCCTTCATCTACAAAGGCCATATCCCCCAGGAGTTTCTAGGTTTGTTGCAGGCCTTTTACTATGTTGCCAAATAGCAGTAGTTCTCACATAAATAATCCAAAACCGGAATTATAAAGCAAGCCAAAACCTGGAATACTGACAAAGGAAGCCTGGTCAGACAAGGGAATTAGGACAGCAAACATTACACATAGCCAAGAACTACTAGCTCACGAAAGGTCACAGCATCACACACGCAAAAAAAACCCCACAGCATCCCACTGGCACAGTTATAGATGTGAAAGGACCTGATCATGTGTCTAGAGCCCTTGTGGTTCCACAGAAACCTGTGAAGCCACTTCTGATCAGCTCATACTAATGTAACTGGGGGTCAATGGGGGTGTATTGGTAGTTCTAATTGACGGATTTAGTAATGCTTACAAGAACTCTTATTGCCATGGCATATGCTGGCACCAGGATGGCTGCACATGCACAGGTAGCATGTATTAATACTGTCCCAGTACCTTTTCCACAGGTGACGCCATTATAAAGTTATAAGTTACCTCACATTTTTATATGTGGCCCCTGTGTAGCTGACCATAACATGATTCCTGGAAACGCTAATGGAAGCACCTCTAAGGTTACCAGTTTTACACTATGCCCTATGGGACAGATGGGAAACTCCAAAAAAATATGCTAAACTTTTATTGATGTGTTTAGAGAATATCTGAATGTGAAAAAAAAATTATGCTATACTTGGTACTTTACTTTGTGCATGTGCTGTAATAATGCCCTCAGTACAATTTCACTCACAATCAAGTATTACTCAGATAACAGCACTAGCCTGAGCTGTTTTTTTCCTTCTAGAATATTGGGTGATTTCCAGATCTTGGCTTTCACTCCACGTGTACATTCCTTGCAATGCTGTGATACTGGAGAATTAACCTTGTTAAAGAGACATTTGATTATTATTATTTTTTTCCTTTCATGACCTATAATTATTTTTTCCCTTTCATTTCACATCAAGAAAATGTTACTTTTGACTTGGAACAGTTTGGTTAAGATTTTGGGGAAATATTATTATCATACCTGGGAACTTCTGGGCTCCGGCTACCTGGAGCTTCCCTTGCGGGACGCGGCCAGCACTGCACACTGCGAAAAAATGGACGGGGAGGATTCGGGTCTTGACCCAGAGAACCGGGGAAGCAGTGCTCACCCGGCAATCTCCGGTTCAAACCCGGAGAGTTCCCAGTTATGATTATTATGCATTTTATTTACAGAGCACCAGCAGATTAATATGGAAGAATAAAAATTAACAATATACAAAATTGCCAATAACATTACAATACATACTGGTATAGAAGGCAAAAAGGGTCTTGATCTTTGGGGCTTACAGTCTTGTTGGTGGTTCAGGGACTAGGACAGAAGGCGAGGGACTACTTAAATGAGGATGATTTGACTACAGTATGGTTAGACTTGTATATGTTTTTATGTTCTTCTTCTTATTATTATTAATTTATTAATAACATATTCTGCAGTGGTGAACTGTTCAGATGATTAAACATCCAGTCAGTTGCTTGTGATATACACTAAACTGTAATGACCCATGTGAAATCAAGTTAGGACCAACTCATTCCAGTCAATTGGGGCCTTATTTTTTAACAGTCCTTGAAGAGTATGAAATGAACTTAATAAAAGCAGGATGCTTGCTTGAACCTTACCGTTAAAGTACGTTAGTCATACGTTATGAGTGCTTTTCCTTCAAGGCACATAACCCAGTGGACTGCATCTTTATTTGGCTAGGAGCCCATTAGTATTGTTAGCAAACAAATCTGTGACCTTCTCTTGCATACAGGATCACAGCCAATCTGGGTATATAAAGGTCATGGTAAACACGGTGTGGAAAATTAAAATAATTCCTGTGTTTAACCTAGATGTAGCTGCCCTACTTGGATACAGTTTTTTGTAGGTTAGGTTGCTTAATGGGGGCCTAGTATCTGCTAATCATTTCCACCTTGTGTTTCCTCATGTCGGGAAGCGTTGCACTTTAAAAAAGGAACAGAAAGGCAACAAAGAGCACCTTTATGATAATGCTTACTTTCCAAGTGTATTATTTGCTTTCAGTCTATAAATATGTATAAATACATCAACATACGTATGCAGAACTGCCTTTGCTATTGGGCAAAAGGAAAAGCTACCTAAAGATCTAGCATTATAGTGATATCAAAGTTTTTAACATTTCACTGAGTAATCCATGAGTGCATTTATTATCACGTTATTTCCATGTCTTCATAAAACATAATAACAAATATATGTTATAAATATGTTGATGTAAGCTTGGAAGCAGGGCCCTATTTTCCTAGTGTATTGGTTTGTCTCTCTGCATTCTAGTTTTGTCATACCCCTTGAATATACTGTATGTGTTGTATGCGCCAGGTAAATTGTTGGGGCTATAAAAATAAGATAACAATAATAATCTTATAATATATTTATAATGTGTAACAAAAATAACTGCGATCTTAGCAAAAGGCATCCAGTGGCACAGTATCTCATCTCCACACAAATAAAAGGAATGTCATAGTGGGAATTGTCGGTCACGTTGAGTGGGACTTAAAGCCAAGGTTCAAATATAGTGCACTTGCTGTGCTATGACTAGATGCCGTCTTGCTTAGTGTTTCGACGCGCATAGAAAATGTTCCATTAGATAGCGTGCAGGACTGTGAAGGCCTGGGTAGCAAATGTTTGCAAGTACGTTGTGAGGAAGTTGATGTGGCCATGTTAATGGGTTAATTTGGTGTTGTAACTTAAGTGGGGCAACCATATGGTAGCAGGAAGACTTTGAGGATGAGAGATGTTTTTTTTTTTAAATAGTTGGCACGTCTTTTTGATGTACTGATGCTACAAAAGTACCAAACGTATTATATCCTTACAAAAAATGTATTCAGTGGAGAGATGACATGGTAAGCCTATTTAAAGGTAGGTTATACTAGTACACCACTCTCATTGGTCTATAAGGGAAATTAGTTAAATGTTGCTCTCTACTCCTCCTTTAATCAGCTCTCTAGTCTTATCCTCTGTTCTCTGCAGAGTGTTTAAAAAAATGGGCAATTAGTTCTAATGGTACATTATCCCTGTAAATACATATATATATATATATATATATATATATATATATATATATATATATATTTACCTTTATTCAGGGCTTAACATTGCAGAGGTATGCTAATAATAACATCTCAAAATTAAACAATGGTGCTTTCTCTGTTGAAGGTACAGGAGTCATCTAGTTTGTGCCAGATGGGTGCTGAGCGTTCCAAAGACTTCTTCCATATTTACCTGGGGTTCCACCCTTTAATACCAGCATGACTCATTTATATGTATTGTTAAGACAGTGGATAATTTTAGAATGTGTCAAATAGCAATCTCTCCACCAACAGCATCTTCACTGCTATTTGTGTTTGTTGCTATGTGTACAAATGTGGGTAAGGAGTGATGGCATAAAGCTACGCACAAAAACACAATTTTTAACATTTCCTTCCTGGAAATGGAACACATTGGCTACAAATGGCCCTGTACCAGCTTCTCAAGGACCTGGCACACACTCCAAAACCCTGCGTGACAGCTCTAGTTTAAAATTTGCTCACCTATTACCATGTTGTCACAGTGATGTGCTTTACAGAACAGACACCCTGGAATTCTCCCAAATAGCCAAGATGACGCAGGCACTCTCCAAAGGATCAAGTACAATTGTAGGGAATAGTTTTCTCTTGTTTATAACTCCACAGTCCTCTTAATAGACCTCTTGAAGTTGTCAATATTGGGAAAGATTCACAAAACACTAAGTTGCACATAAATTATGTCTTAGCGAGGGCTACAGTGAGTGTTCACAAGGCAACCTCCCAATGGAGGTCTTGATATTAATTGTGAGAATGTTTTACTCGGCAAGTGATACCAACTTTTAGAAGAACAACCTGCAAGTCCCTCTTTGATGATATTATGTAATTCAACTTGCAGGTAACTTCTAGTTATTATTATTATTATCTTTTATTTATATAGGGCCAATAGTTTACGCAGCACTTAATACAATACATAAATTCAAGGGGTATGACAAGAATTGACAGACTAAGACAAACCGATACATTAGGTGGATAGAGCCCTGCTGGCAAGCTTACAATCTTGAGAAGTTGAACAGCCTTGCTTAAATTCAAGCATTATATACTGCTATATGTAAACAGTTCATGGTATGTGCCGCTATGTCTGCTTTCAGTTCCACATAGAACAGCAGATATCTGTACACAAGAGAAACATTATCAGCTATAATTAACATCACCACAGGCAAATCTTGACATGGGGGTAGAGGGGGAAGTGGCCCAGTGCGCCACCTCAGCTCATAGTTTCTGAATCATATAACCTGTACAGTATACAAGAGAGGGAAGTCCTTGGGATGTCAAGTTACCATTAAATGAGTGTTGTGACACCGTAAGCTCCAGCTAGATGATTTGTGCATGCACAGGTGCTGTACAAGTCATGTATGTGGGTCCCTGGGTGCCACGCTTGAAATGTATAATGGAAATCAAGAACGGAGCAGAACCGGGGTCTGGTAGTATGGAGAGTGAATGCTGGTATCCACAAAAAGAGGTCAGGATGCCAAAGGTCAGAACCAGGAAACAGGATGTCAGAAGCCAAATTGACACACAGGAGCAAAACTGAGGAACAAGTCGGGTAAATAAACAAAGGTCTGGAGCATCTAAACCAAATCGCTAGGCGGGAACAAGGTCACAGGAATCACCGGATCAATCTGGATGAGCAGGAATCAATCATGAAGTAACACCAACCAAAAGTGACGTGAAAATGAAAGCCCAGTGTACAGGTAAAGGTGCTGGACATTTAAATCACCTGAAGTGTCACAACTGGGGACACGGTTGAGTGGAGAGGAAGTTCCCCTGTGCTCCCAGGCCAAGGAAAGGCACAAAAGATGATCCATGAGCCTAGTGTGGCTTTACCAACCTGCAGGGGCATCGCTAGGGGTTACTGTTGCTGAAGCTGTGAATTCAACTTCAAAGCCCCAAATGGAGACTCTGGGGCTAAAGCATACTTTAGTAGATCTCCCTCTAACCATCCCCAAACTACTGCCGAGCACCAGCGGCATATGGGGGGATCGGTCAACCCTGAGTGTCACTCACTTCCAGTCCAAAATTGTTCAGAAAGGGACAGTCCAGGTCGGAGCAGCCCGTTATGAACAATTTTGGACTGGCACAGGAAGGCAGGAACAGAGTGTGGTCACGTAACCCGAGGTAATGTGATCCTGAGGCTAAAAGCTGTGGGAGCAGCGAATAAAATCTACTGTTGAGCTGTGGGAGTGAGTGAGGGAAGGAGGGAAAGGTGGGAAAATGTAGTGTGAGCATGTATGCATGCATGTATGTTTGTATATGAGCATGGATGTGTGTGACCACGGATGTGTATGCACATTAGGTGTGTAAGCATGCATGTGTAAATAGTTGTGCGTGGCTATGTATGTGTAAATGTGTGTGACCATGGATGTGTATAAGTGCATGTTATTGAGTATGTGTGCATGTGTGTTGGCATGATTGTGTCTGTGCAAATGTGAGAGTGTGTTTAAAAATGGATGCCACTGTTTATGTAAGTTGCTGGAGGAGAGGCAAGGGAAAGATGGAGGAAAAATTATAAATATAATAATGAATAAGCGAAGGGATAGAGAAATATGGGGACAAAGGTGTAGAGAGATTGATGGAAATTAACTTTTGTTAATTTAGAAATGTTTTGCAAATATTTGTGTGTGTGTGTGTGTATATATATATATATGTGCAGTGTTCGCAGTGACCACTCCCAAAGCAGACTCCACTGCTATCCAATCTGCTGTAGGCTCTAGACCTGTATCTTTTTGGGGACCTAGCAATACCCCTGCCTGCCAGGACCCATATGTGCTGTTTGGAGGAGATTTCCAGAGCCTGGCTTAGCTGGGTCTGACAGGGAAGCCAGTCAATAGTTGGGCTGGTCATTCTGGGCTAGCAAAGTGTAGCCAGAGAGGGCTCCAGTTGGGAGCTAGACTTTTATGTTAGGATTTGTTAGGATATATGTTGTGACACTTCATCAGAATACTGCTGTTCCTATGTGCTATTGCCCTAGAGGACCATTGTTCCAGACTGTGTAACCTTGAGATGTTGCCCATTCACCTTGAGAACCTGGTTTAAATACTCATTGTCAAACTAGGGTTGCAACCAGGACAGTATTTTACTGGCACAGCCGGTGATCAACTCTTTGAAGCTGGTCCTGGCCTCAGTAAAATAGGCAATACAAAAGCCAGAATTTTTGTGTGCAGTAGGGACTCTCTCATTTTCTGGGCCAAGATGGGTCAAGCAGGCTTGAACAAGCTGTAATTAGCATTTCTGGCAGCATTCCCAGAAAATGTGGTTAAGGTTCAAAGTGGGTCCAAGAAATCTAACAGGTGCTGCTTATTAAGTATTAGCAAATACAGCAAAGACTTTATTACATTTAATAAAAGTACAAATCTCAGGGGTATTGTGGACCTCAAGCTTCAGCCGCAAATGCCAATTTAAGAATTCAGTGCCTGTAAGAATTTACCTCTGCAGACAACAAAGTGTCCTAATTTAGTACAGCTTCTACACCTCACTACACCACCTCCCCTTTCAACTTTATTTTTTTCTCTGCAGAAAGACATTATCTCACATACTGACCCCACTCCCCTCTCCTTACTCCTTTCCTGACGGCATGGTCTCTGCTTCTGAGATCAGACAAGACCAGAAAATGGCTGGAGAAAGTAAGTAAGCAAGTGGGGGGTAGATACAAGACAGGGTGAGAGTGCAGGGGGCACAGACAGGACTGAGGGACAGAGAGAAAGAGAGGGATTTAAAAATACATTTTAAAACCTTCCCAGTTTCCCAATGCTCAAAAAACAAATGAGCCAAAAGCGAACGTAAAATTAGTCCGAAATGATTGTGGGCCCTGTGCACACTTCCAATATATAATATATAATGGTGTGTAATCTCATCAGTTCCATGTCCCTGAATGGCAGAAATAAAATGTGGTCGCCCTAGCCATCACTGGAAAAAGGCATCGCTAGTCTCTATGCCTCTATGATGTCTGTGCCCCCAAACAGCTCTTCTGCTCCATATTTGCACCCAAACAGCTTGTCTGAGCCATGTTTCCCAGGAAAAAGGTGAGTATGGCTGGTGCTGCTGAGTGTCTGTGTGGGGGGGTCATCTGGATAGGGGGAATAAGACCATTTTGTTTTGTAAGGGGCCCCAAAACTACTGATGGTGGCCCTGTGGAGTGGCAAGCTGGCAGAATATGTGAACGTGGCAGCCCTATGTCAAACCTGCACAGTTCTGATGTGTGCCTCTCCCACTTTGGACATGGGAGGCCTCTTTCCCATACTTTTGTCTACATATATAGCACTCTGCACAGCATTTCCTACTATACTGCAACAATACGGTATGTTGTATAATTGGAGCAAGCTCTGTGTAAATGTACACAGTTGTTTAGTATGTTCACACAGAAAAAGTGTGCACAATCAAAGCTAAACCTTCCCTCAGATGACTGAACATAACAGTCTCTGCACAGTGACCTCATCGTGTATTATCTGGAATAAACAAATCAGGCTTTACATAACTCTCTTGGGTCTGAAGGGTACTATGCCCCATCCCTGAGGCACAAGCAGCAATTAATCAGCTAACGAACATTTACTCTGTAAAAATTAACAGTGTACACATGTTTAAAAGTATATATTTAATTCACATTACTGGTAATTTATTGATTAATGATTTGTGATATATTATTGTAATGCTCCTCTGACACCACTTTGTCAAATGTTTATTGAAAAACATTAAATTAGCCCAGATTCAGTTTCAATATCCTACATTATTTCTTCTGACCCAATTATGTTGTATTTTTTCTTTTAATTAACAGTGGTTATATCGTCAGATTTTCAGGCAACAATGATAGTAATTGGGTCAGAGCTCACATGAAAGCCAGAATTATTTTTAAATTGACCTGATTATATAGTAACTTTGTAAAGGCTGGGAACATTTGTTATTAAGCTCATTTTTCTCATTAAAATTAGGTCATGTAATCCTGGATCTGTTATGCCCCATTCGCATGTACCATACGTCTGTACACAGTGGGTACACATGAGCCCCAGCGAAACTCAATTGGCGATCCAGCTTAAAACCAAGATGGTGGGTACAACACCTATCTTCCCCGCACTGGGAGAGACAGTAGAAGGACAAACACACAGGAGGTATGGAAGTGTTCCACATTGCAGCTACACTCTGGCTGCCATCAGGGAGACGTGGCTTCAAACAGCCTTCACACATAGCTCTGCTATGGGAACTCTCTGGGTTTCGTCTGGAGACGTAGGAGAAGCTGTGGTTCTCCGGGTCGACACTCAAATCCTCCGGGTCGTGAGAGCGAGATCATGACATGCCCCATCCCCTGCCCATTTCCCCCTTAAATAGGGGTGTTTCCTGTGATGCCAGTGGGAGCACCCACTGACCTCAGTGGGAAGTCCTGGCCGCATCCCGCAAGGGGGCTCTGAGTAGTCAGACCTTAAAAGTTCCCCAAGTATGCCATGGAGATGCCATAGCAAAGCTACAACTAATTAAGTAGATCTTCTCCACGTGACGATTAACTCCCCTATAAATAGCCACTCCGTATCTCCCTCGTTGCTTAGTTATTTGTAAGGTCGACCTTTAGTGTATCATATTGTGCCTGAAATTCCTAATCTCCTGTGATTATTTACCTTGTGTTTGACCTCTACCATGTTACCTCAATCAAGAACCTAGGCCACCAGCCTTGACCTCTGCTAGTCTTGACTAAGCTTTTGCATCCACCACTTGTACTGCCCTTTTGGCTTTATTGCCCTTGTGCACCCATTCACTGTCACTTTAGCTGTCTCCCACTCTCTTCTATATCAGTGGTTATTAAATGTTTTAAGTGTGAGGAACACTTTAGACAGGCTTTGGACACACAGTAGCACTTCACTATACTGCTACGAGTAATTACACAAGTGTATGAATACAGATTATACAGAGTTTCGTTTTAACATAGAATGTAATGTACTGTTAAAATACCGTATTTGCTCGATTATAAGACGATGATTTTTTCAGAGCAAATGCTCTGAAAAATACCCCTCGTCTTGTAATCGGGGTCGTCTTCTAATCAGACCTCAAATGAGGTCTGACTATTAGACTAAGATCCAGATCCCCCGCATCGCTGCACGGGACCTGGATCCTCCTGTATGGTAACCTCAGCTGCTGCCGGCGTCTATCACCGAGCGCCGGCGAAAGTGCCGGCAGCAGCCGAGGTTGCATACGTACCTTCCTGCTCCCGGGATAGCCCGCCCACTGCGGGGAAGCAGAGCCGGTTGGGGAGATTGCTGCAGGACCGGGACCCGGCGGCACTGTGCCGTCCCAAAGCAGATCCGGTAGACCTCTTCAATTTTCTGGAGGAGGCGGGGCCTAGCGGGGTCACACAGCGTCATGCTGAAATCCCGTGAGAGCTGCAGCAAGCGCCTGCTGAGGCATCGCGGTGAGTGAAGTGCCTGAGTATATTAGTGTCTGGGTAGGTAGGTAAGTGTCAGAGTGGGTAGGTAAGTGTAAGTGTCTGGGTGGGTATATTAGTGTCTGGGTATGTAAGTGTCCCCCTATATGCCACTCTGTCCCATGATATGCCTTTTAACCCCCTATATGCCAGAGTGGCATATAGGGGGTTAAAAGGCATAACATGGGGCAGAGTGGCATATAGGAGGCTATAAGGCATGCCTGGGGGCAGATGAGCATAACTGGGGGCAGGTTGGTAAATAAAAGGAAACTAAAAACAAAAAAAAAATAGATATGAATTATTATTTACTAGTAAAACATTTTTCCTATAGGGTCGTCTTATAATCAGACTTTTTCTTTTTTTCCTAAATTAATATTCAGACTTTGGGGGGTCGTCTTATAATCAGGGTCATCTTATAATCGAGCAAATACGGTAAGTTGACTTTGCCTTACCATGTTGTCAGTTAGGATTATATTTACTGGGCAATGCAATAACTGTGCACATTATCCATATTCAGGTGTAGATTCTGGTCTTTGCACAGACAGAAAAAACTAAGAAAATAACAAATTAAATGTTTTCTCATTATATTAAATATATATATGTATATATAGTTGATGAATATACGGTACGTTGTTTTCTTCCCACCATACTGTCATAGTTGTTTCTACAGAGGATATTAGACAGTTTGATTTGCTACATAAATGTATTTTTTTTAAATGTGCAGCAGTTTGTGGATAACTACTGCATTGTGGTTTAAATGAGAGGCATTGTAGTAGGATAAGAAGGAGGTATCCCCAGTTCCATATTACCAGCCTCAGGACAACAACAGGAGTAAAGGATGCTTTATAGACACATGTATCAATGTCACAGAGAAGTGTGGACGTGACATTTTACATGATCTTACTTATTACAGATTTTAACTGTTTAAAGCTCTCCTTTAAAGCCTAGCCAGTAAGATGCCTGCTAGGGAAAAAAATGAAGAACAGTTTGGCATAATGAAACTGGAATGGGTTTTGTGACAAGCACCAAAGTTAATTAAGTGTATGGATGACTTTTTAGATGACAGGCAATCCAAATTGTGTTTGTTTACTCTGAAAAAATGAGGTGTCAATGTTAGTATGATATTACTACATCACAGAACAGGTTAAAGGAGATGACATCAAATTACATAATACTTGTTCTAATATTTTGTTTTATTTGTTCCTAACACATCGAAAGCCATAGTGAAGCAATACACAACACTTCGCAACAGTAAATGGTGTATAGTGCTGTGGTCTTCACACACTACCCACTGGTATATAGAAAGTAAAACAAGCAAAATAAGAGATCATGCGCCATAAGATACAATGGAAAAAACTCTGTATGACACTCTGTGCAAAAAAGCAATAGAAATCCTTATATATGATAGTCTTCTGTCTTTCATCATAATACAGTTGTCATACATAAATAATACAACATATACAGTATAGTCTGACACCGCATCTCGCATGCCCACTCCCTGTTGCACGGCACATTTAAAACCATAGTTGAACTAAATGTCATGCATGTATTTTAGTTAGTTTATTTTTTTATGTAAACTGATATATTACACTAGATCTATATCGATCAGTGTTACTCTGATCGATACCTGCCCCTACTACTCATAAGTAATGCTCAGTGTAGGAATTAGAACCCTGATGTGGAGGTAGGATGGTGACATGACAGTTATGATGAAGATGAGAACAGGATTGATGGGAGCTGGAGGGGATGTCAACAGGGACATGCCTGGATGGGAAGCTAAAGAACAGTATCATTAAGAACAAAGCTGGAATGCAGAACCAACAGGGATAAGCCAGGCCTGGGTATTGTAAAACAGAGTCAAGAGGAACAAGGCTGAATCAGGAAACAATATGAAGCATCTAGAGGAACAAGCTGGGTCTGGTACTGTAGAGCAAAGAAGAAGCAAATTGGAACAATACTTGGGGCAACACCAACAAAAGGCAAGCTCTGACTGATGGTCTGGAGATTAAATAGAAAGACTTAGCAGAAAACAAGGTCACAGAGAAGGGGCAAGATTAGAAAAAAAATGTAGCAAATAACAATGCACGCAATGTCACTTGAATGCTCTCACGATGCAGCCCTGTCACATAGTCACTTGCAATGACCTAGTAGTTGGCCGACATTGACTGAGGAAGACAGGGAGAGGATGGACATTGCGGGGGTCTCCCGTGGCTGCGGAGCTGAGGTCTGACATCAACATGGTCTATTGTCTTCAGAGTGGGAATACTTCACATAGACATTACAACCCTCAACCCAAATGTAAGAAAGATATGTTATTGCTGTAATTGTCCTTAACAAAGAGGTTGGGAGTGATCTAACTTATTATCTTTAATAATGGCATGAGACCTCATGTACCCTCAACAAATGTTGATGGACTGTTGACCTATGATGACCAAAACATATCTCCCAAGGAATGACAGATTTCTTTTCAGTAACCAAACCCCTGTAACTGCCCATCCCTGATGAATTCCTTTTCTAGAATGTTTGGTGAGTGTATCATAGTGTTCAAAAGCCGTAAAATTCACAATAGGATCTATGTAAATTAAAGGAAAAGTCTCATGGAAAGATCAACTCTAAAAATGTAATATGCATTACACAGTATAAGGTAGCGTTGAAGATAAATATGAAAACCTGGAGCTCACCTCTGTAGAAGGCTGTATGATATTTGCATCTATTTGAACTATTGAAAGGTGAGCCAAGTTGGACTAAATGGCTTTATCATGCCAAACATCATAGGATGTGGATGAATGTAGTTTAGTTACATGGTGATTTGTTTAATTGAGTAAATATAGCCACTGTCAAAACAAACCTTGGTATGAGATACTACATTTTGATTACATCAATTGGGACAGATCTCAATGAATATATTTCTTATTAACTGAAAGGTGATACATAGATACTCCTACAAATCTGGAATAGTGACAAGCAGACTATAATGCAACCAGGAAAGATAAACAATATTCAAAATAGTTATGAAAAGGGGTCATTCATTACCAACATGCCAAGTCCATGTATACCCAAACAATCATAAAGGTCTTGTTCCAAGCTTTTGCTTCATAATATGTAAGGACACATGCAAAACAGACCTTGTTTGGGTTTAAAAGTTGATAAAAAGTGCAATATTTTTCTGTGGATCTCCTTGTTTTGCTATTTTTCTACCCAATCTGTTCAGAAGTAAACAATTCAGGTGGGATTGAGTGTTACTCAATGGGTTGTCAAAGAAACAAACAATTTGACAACAGACAAGAATTCCATCTAGTCATAACAAGATTGCCAGTGTTGCTTTCGATATGGGAAACAATTTTGTCCAAAAGTGGACAAGGCTATGAACTAAATATAGTTTTAGGTTAGAGTGCAGGTAGACTTATCTGCATTTGTAAAAATATATATAATAGATATTGATTAAGAATTGTAATACCGAACCACACTGCAGTGGAGCTAAGCTTGCGCAACCCTTAGTGACATTGCAACCTAACTGCAATAGCCTACTCTGGGGAACTTCCTAGAGTAGGCTACCTAAAGCTCCCCCTCTTCTGATAGAGTGGCCTTGTGAAGGGGCAAGGTTAGCCAGCCTTAACTAGATTCAGAGTGGGTATAGTCCCCATGTACAGAGAAAGAGCTTCATCTGGGGACTCTGGGTCAAACCTAGAGAGTTCCTTGGTATGACCTTTGCTACTGCAATGCTTTGGGAGCATATTTAAGTTTACTCTCGGCGTAACATACATATTCACTGAACATGCCTCCTCCCCAGTAACTGAATACAAGGCTGTCAGAAAGGACTTGGAAGACATATAGTTAATTGTGGAAATAGAACATAGAGATTTAGATACCAGTTCTGCTATTTGTCCAGTAACCCTATACTTCTTACATAACCAAAGCACCATTGTTTAAAGAACTGTGTTTTTCTGTGTTTGAAAGTAAATGATGACTTGGTATTGCTTAGTATTACTACATAGTGATGAGATTATATATTTAAGAAAAGGCTTCTAGTTAAAATTGAGCAAATCCATCATCTAGATTACCCATCAACAAGTAAGAGAACCAGATGGCTGATGGATTCCTGTGTCTAAGAATTTCTAGTATCCCCTTCAGATCATCCAATGAGTAGCAGCAGTAATGGAAAGTCTGTACTATGGAGGGTACCTTACCGCCAGAAGGGTTACAAAGTTGCCAGGCTAGGAAAGCCACCTTTTGCAGCGTCATTTCCTGTATACTCATTGGGTTATGCCTGGGGGTTGTGGCTGGGGTATGGTCAGAGTGTGACCACAAGCACAGGACCATTACTCATCTCCTGATTTTACAAATCCCCAGCACGCTCAACCCTCTCTAATATACCTGAACCCTGCTCGCACCAACTCCCTCCACACTCATACTCTGATCGTTGTCCATCTCTTGAATTTCATTCCAGGACCCTGCTTACTCTGTCCAGTCCCCCCTACTGTGGAATGTGGACTAATATGGCCACCAGCCATTTGTTTTTGAAGGTGAGTCTGGGATTTAACTAGTGAAACCTAGACAGCTGACAACCCCATGCCAGTCCCTGTGATGCTGACTGACACCGTGTCCAACTCTGGGGGCTGTACATATGGCTTTAAATAATTTTACTTCCATCACCATAACATTTTCCCACTTATGCTTTCCTGTGTCTGGATTAAAAAATCCTCACAATATATAAGTGCAAAATCTGAAAACTGCTTTGGATGAAATTCAATGCAGACTTCTTTCCAGACCCTATTCTTAAATAGTTATATGTATACTATACCCTATTTTAAGGACATACCAAATTGGAAAAGCCATTTCCAATCATGTTCCCTTCAATGCACCTTTGGAAATATAAGCTAACCTTAGTTAGCTTTGCCTTAGTCGCTATGGAGTAGTTAACATATTTGGAAGAAATGCAGGTCCTGAGAAGTTTTATACCTGCCTTTATTTATTTTGTTTGTCCTTTGGAAGTCCTATATATATAACTATATGCATGACTTTTTTTCTAATACATTCCATTTAAAATATGTCTATGCCAATTTAAGATATATTATTTCCCCTGGACAATATGCCTGTCTTACTGTCTCAGACTGATACGTACCTTGCCACACGCACACTCTGTAAATGAATGTAAGGACAGCTCCCAGACCTGTTCCTGCTGGTTTGGAAGATTAAGTAATTAGGGTATATCTGGTGCCTGTTGATGCAACTAGACAAGAAAGGCAAAAGCTTTCTACTCTGTGTGATAAGGATCGGAAGACGTGAGAAAGGCCCTGATCTAACAGACTGAAAACATCATACATCAAGCAACGCACATATCTGAAGACAGTCGAGTATAAATGTTTCTCAAAAGAATACAAAAATGGTTTACTGTGTATTTATACATTATGTATTACTCATATTTTTTGTGTATGAATGAATGTCTCCTATCTGAGCATGTACCCTGATTAGTGGTATACTCTGAGTGCTGGACCACCAGCCATCCCCCCAAGCACTTGCCTCCGCCACCACCATCCTTTGTGCTGGCCTCCAGGAGATGCTTCGCCTCTTAAAGACACATGGTGCAGAGAAAGTACTATGTGGGCTATGTTGGATAGGGGGAGACCTCCATTGTGTAAATGGCCGGTTATAAAGGAGATCTTTCAGACTGGCCCATGTACCAGCAGCATAATCTGGAGTGATTGTCTAAAAGATGGTTACGCGGAAGAGGGGCTGCACCTCTGGATCTTCCACCATAGCCCTGGTTGGCTTGACCAGAATACACCACCAAATATTACAGTATATCATTTTGATTGTGGCTACATTCTATATTTTCCCAAAGTTATGTTGAATGAAATCCTATATAATCATATTCTGTAAAATTGCTTGCCAACAGAATAGGTGTCTGTAAAAGCAACCCTATGAAACTAAACTGTCAAAGTGCTACAGTGATAAAAAGGATTACTTGTTATTGAAAGAGATGTACAAATTTTTTCAGAATATGACCCTAAATTATGAAACGTACAAAACATGTCATGCGGCTCTACGTTAAAGGTGCATCTCCATTTAGAGATATTGTTCTTTAATAAATAATTTTGTCTTGGGCATTATGTTGACATTGGAATCATACTTGTGAATGTAATTGCTGGCACAGTTCTCCATTGCTTTTTTGCCTTACTTTGAGTATTCATTTGAGTTACATGATATCACTTGCAAGATGTTAAGCGCACAGTAATGCCCGATGTATTTTTGTTCAGCAAAATAAGCAGCTGACTCTTGCAGACAGTAACATCTGCTATCCGTGCATATGCATGTCAGTCACTGACAGTGCTGCCATACCATGCAAGTGTCCCTTTTCTTTGCAGGGCAGTCCTGATTTTCACAGTCCTACCTATGCAGGCAGTGGGGATCTGGCAAACCAGACAAATGCCCCAGCAGGACAGTATGACAGGCTAAGCAGGACAGCACACAAAATCAGGACTTTCTCACAAAAATCAGGAAACTAGGAAGGTATGCATTGGATTTGAGACTCAGTAAGAAAATGTGAGGTTTGTCAGATCCTGTCCTGGATCTCAGCTTCCATTTCATGGACTTTTAAACTAAACAACCTCCAAAACACTTAGACTGACAAAAAGAGTACCAGTTTTAGGTGGTTTTAATAACTGGATTTAGTTATAGTAAGTGCTGTGACCTTTCCTGTTTAAGTTACTTTTTTCAAATCAAAATCTGTTGGCTATTTCATTAGCATTCCCTGTTAGGTTTTAATTATATGAGGAAGTGTTATGTATAATTTCCAGTCGTTTTTGTTTGTTTTATGCTAGCTTACGTCTTGTTGGTAAACTGGTAAAGGCTCATCAACAAAGAATGCATTCAAGTACGTTGTAAACTTAAAGGGACCAGCACATAGAAACATAGAATGAGTTGGCAGATAAGAACCATTAGGCCCATCTAGTCTGCAAAACTTCTGAAAACATTCCTTGGTCACTGACCTTATCTTATATCTAGGATGGTCTTATGCCTATCCCATACTTGCTTAAACATGTTCATCTTATTAACCTCTACCACTTCTACTGGAAGGCTACTTAATCCATCACTACCACCTGGTAACATTTCTGGATAATACTTTAAAACCTTGTCCCATAATTTAATACTATGTCCTCTTGTTGAGGTAGTTTTTCTTCTTTTAAATATACTCTCCTCCTTTATCATTGATTTATTGTATGTATTTAATTGTCTCCATCATATCCCACTGTCACTTCATTCTTCCAGGCTATATAGGTTAGGATCCTTTAACAAGACCTTGCTCTAAATATACTCCATTGACTACAACCCTCTGTTGTCTGTCACTCAGCAACTGCCTAATCCATTCAACAACATTGGGATCTAAACTCAGAGATTGCAGTTTATTCTATGTGACACAGAGTCAAAGGCCTTACTGAAACCACCTTGATCAATTACTTTAGTCACCTATTAAAGTGCATATGATGGCTGAAATGTTCCTTAAAAATCTGTTTGTTAGACAGCATTAGGCAATGTGATTATTAGTAATAGCATAGTTAACATTTCTTTTTGTTTTTACACACATATTTCAGAATTAACACGTGTTAATTGTAAATGTCATACAGCTGATTAGACACAACCCTGTGTGGTATTTAATAGACTTGAGTGCCAGCCAACTCTTCGTGAGGGAAAAAAGCTTCGTATTCCACGAATATTCACCTGTTGCTGTGTTCGGTTCGGGTGAATATTCGTGTACATTCTTCACGTTTGTTTTTTTTAACTTGTTTTCTGCCGTTTTTTGTAGAAGGGGTTAATACAGGGTTAACACGGTACACACTACGCAACAGCTTTGGTGCCAGGATTTTAAATGTCCGTACGAGCAACTCTATTGGTCGCTGGCAGGGGCCTCCTCTACCATCAACCAATAGTCAGTCGCACGGCCCTTTAACTCCTGACGGCAAACCAATGGATTTCCGCTCTTGTGCGATGCTGCGTAGATAAGGTAGGCTAGATGGGGAAGGGACCAGGGAGATTAGTAAACAAAGACGAACATGAAGATTCTTCGTGTTGTGTGTCTTCATATACGTTTTGCTGCCGCCATGTTCGGTATTCGGGCTGAACAACGAAAAAGCACCCTTCATGTCCGTTTTAATGTTCGCCCAAATACGAATGCACAAGTCTAGTATTTCATTGTTTGAGGGGCACCGTGTATTTCAGTCACCAAACTAAACATGTTAGACAGGATTTTCTAGCACATTGTTTTGGATTTGTCTGCTCCTATACTTACAATTTGGCTACATTTTTCACTGCAACAACTGGTTCTATTCCCATGTATATTTTGTTGAACACAAAAAAACAGTAACATAGAAAATATGAATATTATTGTAAACAAAGATCATATCCCCTCAACCTTATAACAAACTATAAGATTGCAAGAGTGGGGTCCCCTTCTCATTCTCTACCATATGTCCAAATGTGTGTTATATTTACTATATATATTGTGACAGTGTAAACCCCAGGGAGATACTCATTTTGGCATTTGGGTACAGGTGCTATCCAGAATGTTAATATGGGTCCCTGGCAGGCAAAAAATAGGCCCGGGCATTTCAGACTGAGCAGCCCATTTTTATATAATAGATAATACTTGGTCATTCAACATGGGAAGCCTGAAGCCACAATTTAGTGCGACTAATCCTTGAAATAAATATTATAGAGTAAATAACACAATACCTTATCTTTTCCACTATTTCAGGGTGATTTCAGGGCCTTGAATGTTTTGTCCCCTGAAGTCACTACAAATTCAGGAGGGCATTTTATCTCTGGATAAGTTAAAATGAAATAGTTCCCACTGTAAATTAAGGAAACAGATAACCAAACACACACACCAGGACAGGCTTTTCCCACACCGACGCCCAGACACACACACCAGGACAGGCTCTGCCACACCGACACCCAAACACACACCAGAACAGGCTCTGCCACACCGACATCCAAACACACACACCAGGACAGGCTCTGCCACACCGACATCCAAACACACACACACACACCAGGACAGTTAAAGAAAGAAGAAATGTTTCAGCACTCAACTCCCAGGAAGCTGGGAGCTAGCAGTAAAAAGGGCAAAACAAAAACAGAAAGCATAACAAAAATAGCAACGTTTCGGCCAAACAGGGCCGTTTGAGCTTGACAAAGACCCTGTTTGGCCGGAATGTTGCTTTTTTGTTTTGCTTTCTTTGAGTAAAGTAACCTAAGGATTGGAAGCTGATTGGACTGCTGGGGTTCTTTTCTGTGTTCGTACACACACCAGGACAGGCTCTGCCACACTGACACCCGAACACACACATCAGGACAGGCTCTGCCACACTGACACCCAGACACACACATCAGGACAGGCTCTGCCACACTGACACCCAGACACACACACCAGGACAGGCTCTGGACAGGCACACCGACACCCAAACACACACACACCAGGACAGGCTCTGTCACACCGACACCCAAACACACACACACACAACAGGACAGGCTCTGTCACACCAACACCCATACACAAACACACACCAGGACAGGCTCTGCCACACCGACACCCACACACACACCAGGACAGGCTCTGCCACACCGACACACACATACACACACACCAGGACAGGCTCTGCCACACCGACACCCAAACACACACACAACAGGACAGGCTCTGCCACACTCACACCCAATCACAAACACCAGGACAGGCTTTGCCACACTGAAACCCGCATCCGGAGGGTTTCCACAGACGGTTTCACTCAGCCTGCCTGTGGCAACAGCCTGCCTGTGGCAACTTTGCCACCAAAACAGCCTGCCTGTGGCAACTTTGCCATCATAACAGCCTCCCTGTGGTAACTTTGCCACCAAAACAGCCTGCCTGTGCAAACTTTGACACCAAAACAGCCTGCCTGTGGCAACTTTGTCACCAAAACAGCCTGCCTGTGGCAACTTTGCCACCATAACAGCCTGCCTGTGGCATCTTTGCCCCCCCTTACACATCCATGCTATCACACACACATATTCATTCACTTGTTCACAAATATTTATTCAGTAATTTACAGATAATCATTCACTCATTCAGATATTCATTCATACATTGAAACTCATTAATTCCCTCATTCAGATACTCATTAATTTCCTCATTCAGATACTCATTAATTCCCTCATTCAGATACTGATTTACATATACTCATTCACAAACATTCATTCACTCACTCCTTCACAGATACTCATTAATTCACTCTTTCATTCAATCTCACATACACCATACAGCCTCCCTCACCCCCTTACCTGAACCGATGAGGCACGCGCCGCTCGCAGACTTCCGCGGATCTGCACAGGGGAAGCAGACGCACAGCAGGGTCATGTGACGTACGTCACGTACGTCACATGGCTCTGTTGGATTCCTGCGTCCCCCTGGCCGTGGAAGGGACGCTGCTCGCGCGCGTCTGCCGGTAAGTAGCGGGCCCGGTCGTAGTTGCTGCAGGCTTAAGGGGCAGGTGCCTCTTTTGCCTTGCGTTAAGGACGACCGCATAGGCCCAGTCAGTCCGGTCCTGACTGGGCCTATTTTAAGGTAGGGGCCTGGAGCTGCAGCTCCATTAGCCCCTAAGTCAATTTGGCCCGGCCGCGGCCCTGCAAATGCCCAGTGTGCCCGATGGCCAGTCCGGGCCTGGTCCCTGGGGTGGAGCAATTGGAGAGCAGGGTGGGCCAATGCTCTGTTCCCCCATTCTGTAGAAATTACATGCCGGCTTTTCAAGGAGTCTAGAAGTCTGCAGGATCCGGTCCGGGATTCCTATGGGGCCGGCATCAGGCACAGGTGCTGGGCATTAAAAACCCCTGGAGCCTGATACTCAGGGAGACTGTTGGGGGAAGAGGAAGTTCCCTGCGCTCCCAGGGCAAGGAGAGGCCCTTAACAAGAAGACCATCCCTGAGCTAAATGAGGAAATACCTGCCTGGACCTTTTGGGGGAGGCTTTCCAGAGTCTGGCGTAGCTGGGTCTGGCTGGGAGGTTGAGTTAGTGGGTAATTAGGCTGGTCAGTCTGGACCAGCATAGTTTAGGTAGAGAGGGCTCCAATTGGGAGCTAGGTTTTTCTTTTTATGATTTGGTTTTGGGGGTTGAGTAGTTAAAATAAAGTGCTGTTTTGTTACAAACTGGTGTTCCCGACTCTGATTGCCCTAGAGGACTGTGCTTAGGACCCCTAAATGTGACATGTGTGGCCCTCATGCTACAGGGTTTGTCACAATATATATATATATATATATATGAAACACTTTCAAATATATATATGGTCATTTTTAATGTGAGAGTTAATTTTTCACTCTCCCCTATTGTAATGGAGCTAAGGAATATGCTGGTACAGTATAAATAAAATATAACATAAATATAATAAAAAAAATACCCGACGTACTCAAAAAGAATGACCTCGTGTAGAAGAGTGACTCCGTGTTCAGACATGTGGGTCCAAAGAGACAGGACGTTTTGTTGACTATAATCGGTAGTGGAGTCTTTATATCAGCATGTCCCTCGGGTCTATGGGTTCCCTAAGGCTTCTTGGTTCAGGGGTGAGTTCTTCCAAATTGGCCCTAATCAGCTGACTTCTATAGTATTTTTTATTTTATTTCTGAGCATTCCCAGTGTGTTTGTATATATACCACTGGATCATATTTTGAGCAGCAAAACTGCATTTTTTGCTCATTATTATTTAGATCCAAAACAGGATACATACATAGGGAGTTGCCAGGATTTTGTGTTATGTCACTGATGAGTGCTGTGAGTGTTGTGCACAGGGTCACAGTCATGCTGGAACAGCAAAGTACCTTCCCCAAACTGCTGCCAGAAAGTAGGAAGCATACAACTGTCTAAAATGTCTTTGTATGCTGTAGCATTAATATTATCCTTCACTCGTACCAAGAGAAAACTGCCCAGACCATTATCCCCTACCCACCACCAAACTTTATAGTAGGAAAACCTAATTGATCACATGCACGTAAGTGCAGGGTATCTGCTGTACACCGACTGTTCTGGTCATGGAGCAGTCAGCAGCAATCATCAATTTATATAGCTAATTTATCTTTCTTATATGTATTGAGTGGTACAGGGCTTGACATTCATGGAGGTAAGAACCATGTGTATATTTTGGTTTAGGGTTTATGTTCCTAAAGAAATTAGGGAATAATTATCAGTGATTTTTGAGAATTGCCAATAAAAGTTATGTTTTCATTATTTATGGTGATTTACGGGATTTTCATGTAGGTTATATATTCTAGTGGAGAACAAGGGAGTTTAATGTCACAGAACTCTATCCCCACCATTTACTTGACTAAGACACTTCTTAGTAGTATAAAAATAAAAAAGTGATCTCATTTTTATTAAAGAATGATGTTTGAAACTATTTATAAAAAAAGTCACTCTGGCATTATATGCACTTTAGACAAAAAAAAGTTGCACTATGAATATTAAGATATGCCCATATGAGAATATATTATTGTATAATAATAATAACATTATCTCAGCTGTTAAAGTGGAAAATTGTCATCCTACTTAAACTGTCATTCCAGTCATCAGATGCAATCTAATGCATATGGTAGCTGAGTGGTCCCTTTTAATTTCCTCTGGTCCCTCTTGCAAATGCATGGGAGGATTCTGCAGAGTCCCCGTGTATGTATTTGTCGTTTTACAACATCCCAGCTACTTGTCTTGCAGGATATGTGTTCAGCCGAATACATCTCCTGATGTCTGTGCCAACGTTGTCTACTCACTGCCAGTCAGCTCCAGCACTGGTTCAGTGAGGTTTCTGGGGTGTAGACTGAGTTAGGACTGTTAATTACAACACAGTTTCTGGTAGTAGACTAAAGAAGAAAAACAATAGATGTGATAAAAGTTACACTGCTTTGCAAAGATCCATATCTCTGTTTCCTGGGTCCATGACTGCGATTACAAGAATAAAATAAAAAAGTTGTGCTATGTCCGGCCTCCAGAGCTGGATACAGGTTGAATAAGTTCAAACAAAGGTATTCTTACTCTAGGACAGGTTGAATAAATGAAATCTGGCTGGCAAAAAAACTCAAAGGGCTTTGACACACTACTTGTGTATTAGTTTACTATCCCATTCAGTAGTTCCTGCCAGTGATTGTTTGATGTTCTTGAGCAAAGTGTCCTGATAAAGAACTGGCCGGATCTCTCTGCTCAGCTAAATAATTGATTTCCCAAAACACGACATGAGCAAACAAACAAACAGAACACAACTGTGTTTCAGACTTTTAAAGGGCCACTAAAAATCATGGTGATGTTTGTTATTTTTCAGTTCTTAACACAGTTTCATTATCTGGGGCATCAGAGTGTACATAAATCCACGCAGCATTCTATATATCAAAGAAGAAACAAGATTAAAACATTTTTTTAAATTTAAGGAACATTTCTTCTCCAATTGACAAGTAGAGCAGTGGGTACCAGGTCCGGCCCACAGCTATGCACATCTCTTTATGTCCAGTTGGAAGGACAAATATGTTTATGGGGAGCATGGCTGGAGGGTGAGCCTGGTCCCATATCACAGATAAATTGATGATTTACTTTTTATAGGACAAGGACAAGAATATAACACTCAGGGGTCTAGATAAAACTATAGAAAAAGTAAAGTGCACATAGAAAGAGAACTTCAGTTACAATACAAAGATAAGAAATAGTAAATTGTTCAAATATTCCTTTGGTTTTTAATTATAGCAATAAATCTGGCAAAATTTGAAAAATAATAAACACTGGAAGATTTTATTAGATAAGGTCCTCAAGTTCGTTCTTCCAGAGGAACCAAAATTAGTATTTAGAGGGGCTCTGAATATGAGATCTTAATTATTATTATTATACCTAAAAAAGGAAAGTAATAAAAGTAAAAAAATTTTTTTATCTTTGGTAGGACACTATGGAGGAAGCTGCTACTGCAAGCCCGAAGTTAGCCAAAAAGCACATTGGCACGCCATAATGCTACGCTGAAATTGTTTTGTGGACTGATGAAACTAAGAAGGAACTTTTTGGGACGAACACGCAGCACTATGTATGGCATAAAAGGGGTACCACGTGCCCAGATAAAAACATCATCTCAATGGTGAAGTATGGTGGAGCGATCAACATGATTTTGGGCTGCTTTGCTGCCTCAGGGCCTGGACGGCTTGCCATCATCGAGAGGACAATGAATTCCCAAGTTTATCATGGCATCATACATGATAACGTCGGGGTGGCTGTCTGTCAGCTGAAACTCAGTATAGATTGGGTGATGCAGCAAGACAATTACCCTAAACATTAAAGCAAATGTCAAAAAAGTAAATCCACCTTTGGTAGTGGCCCAGTGAGAGCCAAGAGGTTAATCTTTTAGCAATGCTGTGGAATTACTTTAAAAGAGCTGCTCACACCAGACATCCTGGGAATATGGCTGAACTTGAGCAGTTCTATAAAGAAGAATGGTCTAAAATTCCTCCTGAACGTTCTCCAGTTCTGGTCCGCAGCTACCAGAAGCGCTTGTTTGAGGTTACTGCGGCCAAAGGAGGTGCAACCAGTTATTAAATCCAAGGGTTCACTTTTCTCATCAGCACTGTGAGTGTGTTCAATAAAGACATGAAAAATTATCACTGTGCGTTATTAGATGATGAACATTGTGTTTGTCTATACATGTGTCTTAGATGTAGATCAGATCACATTTTACAAGCAAATCAGGTAATTCCAAATGGGTTTATTTACTTTTTGTTGCCGCTGTATGTACATAAATCCACTAGTTAGTTAGTGGAATATGTTTTTTTTAGATCATTCTAGGTTCAGCATTGATAAAAGCTTGGCTTTACCTCATTTTTTTCCAATAAGATACCTCTATCCGCACACCTGGAGTCAGCCAATGTAGTCAGTCAGGCTAGCGTGCCTAGGTTGGTGATTAAGACTAAGCCATTCTACTGTTTACCAGAGGGTAGTATAATCAAGAACCAGTGTGCTTGCTAGATTTGGCTTTGGAAACACAACTAGGACACAGATATATATTGCTTATATAGAGTTGCCTAAAAAAAGAAAACAGCACAATATTTTAAGGATTACATAACATGATAATTGGTCATCATTTCCAAGAAGGATTTGTTAATTATTTTTGTTATTACTAAAAGGCATAGCCTCCTGATCTTTTCTTTGATTGAATCTATATCAAGATGATCTAGGATCCCAAGGTACATTTATTTTAGTGGGCAGCAGAAGCATTATTGAACACTAATCTGCATCCACCAGACAAGCCAGAAGACCCGTTTTTCCCTCAGAAATCTTGTGGGGCTGCCATAACCACAAGGGATTCTGGGTAGGCATATGCAAACAAGATTATCAATGATTACCTTTCACCTCTATATCTACTTTATACATGGAAGGTGATGGAAGGGTTTTCCCATCACCTTTACACCACCATAACTTTTGTTATGGAAAAGCATTTATTTTAGTGGAAAGCCTCTGTTATGTAGTCATCTAAATGTATTCTTAATTTATCAGACAAACCCAAATAATGTGATGGCTAGAGTGTACCATTAACAGGATAGATAAACCTACACAAAGGTTCAATAAAACAAGAAAAATAAAATATTATTTGCTCATGCCAAGTAGTACAGTGAATGAGCATTGACAGTTCCTTAACAGATTTGCATAAACAAATAACCTCTGGTGCATACTTCAGATGATTTTAGGAATCATGGTAATGTAATCATGGTGAGCAGCATTGCAGAAGCTTTGTTTCTTCCTGTGCTTTAGTTCTTGACGTAACTTATTTTATTGTCTTTTGTAAGGAGTAATATGTGTTTCTGGCAACATATTGATACAAACACACACATGCATACGCATAAACATAGATTAGTAGATGGCGTGTTACAGAATGAAGCCTCCTCTAATGACCACATTTTCAGACATGCCAAACATATTATGTGCCATATATAGGTGAATACACATTAACTAAGAGCCTTGTACAAAATGTGTTTTTGCGTTTAACATGGAGATCAAATAACATATCGGTTATTGGAAAACCTGTTTAGCTACATGCTAAATGAAACATTCATATTCCACCTGTATCCTGGAACCCAGACATTCTTTGGATGACAAACAGCAGATGCACCTATTTTTCACATACTGGTAAGTTTTTGCTTGCTAAGCATCATTTATAGGTTTTCTAAGAATAAGGCAGGGTAAGTCAATTTACATTAAGCAGGTCAAGCACTTATGGTTCCTTGTGTTCTTTATGGCACGTCTCCGATATCCATTTAACAAATGTAGCTTAGTTCAGCTTGTGAATCTTCCAGATGACATGTGCTGATTTATTTCACTTACTGTATATTTCTAGGAAAGAGAGAGAGTTTTTAGAAAAAATATTTTTGGCTAACATCTGTTCACCTTCTTACCATCTTTAAAAAAGTATATAAATGATTAAAATGTATATACATTGTGTTATACATTTTTTTTACATGTGTTAAAAATGGTTGAGCAGTGTTATAGACACTGTTAACACACTTAAAGGTCTTGTTCCACCTACTTAACTGAACTTAACACTTTTGTAACCAAATACAGCATTGAAAACATTATACCTAGTACAGTTAAATACCTGAACATTTCCCAGAAATAATTATTTAATTATGTGAAACATTGTAACATTAATCATTTTTATTAATTTAAGGAACACGTAATCTTCACATGACTCAGAAGCAGGAACTGATAAAAATAAAAAAATAAAAACTGAAGAAGCATACCTTCTGTATTGTTTTTCTGCGACTAAACCTTTATAGAAAAGAGTAAAATTAGCTTATTTGCTTAAATCCTGAAGGAGGTACTAAGGAGGCCCTAAAAAAAGTTATCAGACCACGAGGTTTGTCCTCTGGAAAAGACTACTGTGAACTCCTGTTTGTGCCACAACCCATCGGTGCACAGGGCCAGATTAATGTAGGGGCTGATGGAGCTGCAGGTCCAGGCCACTACCTGAAAATAGGCCCAGTAAGGGCCGGGCACTGAAGTGGCCGATGTGGCAGCACGACCGCCAGGGCTGTCTTTAATGCGGGACAAAAGCCTGCAGAAACCGCAATCACACAGTGTGAGCAACGTATCTTGTGCTTCCTAGGGGAAGCAGGAACCCAGCAGAGTTACGTCAATTTATGTCACGTCACATGACCCACAGGCAACAACAAAGTGCTCCCATTAAAATCAGTATGACAGTTTCTCACATATTCACTGGGGTCGAAACTGACCCTTGCTCTCAGCATTCAGCAGAGTCTGTGCTGGAGCTGACTCTAGGCGAGTACATCTACTGGTAGTGCACTTAATTGGGGGTGTGGAATGGGGCAAATGCATTTGAGGCCATTCTGCAGCATCGCTACATGCATTTGTAAAATGAACCACATAAAATTTTAAAGGGACCACTTACCTAACCTATCCTATGGTCCCTTTAAAGGTTTCACATACTTTTCCCACCTCACTTCATGAATGTTTAGATAGTGTGTTCAATAAACATATGTTGAATCAGAAAACACCCCTTGAGGTTTTGTTTCAGGTATTTTCCTATCAGGATCCCCCCTGCTATCCAGCTATCATTATCCCCTCGCTGCCAGGCCTCTTCATTAATAACTATTGTGGCTTCAACATGAAATTACAATGTTATCTTGATAATGTATAAATGTTTTCTGAGAAATTCCCAATGGTCAGAATATATTCACCAAAAAAGTTTTGCCAAATTTTGTCATTCTGGCTATAACCAATTGTGAGACTGTGAACTCCAGGGAGTTGATTGGCATGGCATCTGGGTACAGCTACTATGCAGATCATACATATGGGTCCCTGGGGTGGAGCAATTGGAGAGCAGGGTGGGTGAATGCTCCGTTCCCCCATTCTGTGGAAAATCCATGCCGGCTTTTCCAGGAGGCTAGAAGTCTGCAGGATGAGGCCGGCATCAGGCACAGGTGCTGGGCATTAAAAACCCCTGGAGAGGGGTTTTTAACTCAGAGAGACAGTTGGGGAAGAGGAAGTTCCTTGTGCTCCTAGGGCAAGGAGAGTCCCTGAAGAAGACCATCCCTGAGCCAAGTGAGACATTACCTACCTGGACCTTTTGTGTGCTGTCTGGAGGAGGTTTTCACAGAGCCTGGCTTAGCTGGGTCTGGCTGGGAGGTTGAGTTAGTGGGTGATTAGGCTGGTCAATCTGGACCAGCATAGTTTAGGTAGAGAGGGCTCCAATTGGGAGCTAGGTTTTCTTTTTATGATTTGGTTTGGGGGTTTGAGCAGTTAAAATAAAGCGCTGTTTTGTTACAAGCTGGTGTTCCTGACTCTGATTGCCCTAGAGGACTGTGCTTAGGACCCCTAAATGTGACATGTGTGGCCCTCATGCTACAGGGTTTGTCACACCAATACAACAGACTGCAATTGAAGAGTAGCTGCGAAACAATGAAATTGATGAAAAAAGTAATTTCTTCAGATTACATTTTTCCTCACCCTAACCCCATTACTACTGTCACTGAAAATGAATTTCACAAGGAACTGCATTTGTGTCATTTTAACCAAACATTTAGAACCAGAACATTTGGTAATAATATGGCCAATTAAGAGTGGCTGTGAGTCCACATGGTTAAAAAGCCAACAGTGGCATATTTCAACTGTAACTCTACCTTATAACATGAGACATATCAGTTTGTCTATGCTCATTAATTAATATTGTTTTATTTATTATCTGCTGTTTGAAGTGGTGAGGAATGATCACTTGGGATATGTTGCACCGAAAGGGATTACTGTTTTTCTTGGTGTTACATATAGGGTAGGATATAAAAATGTAGAACCAGTAGATGGACCTGGGTGGGCACTGATTGTCAATAGCGGTATCTGCACTTAAACTGTTGAATATAATGTAGCTCATATCAGTCAGCTTGCATTGTGTAACATGATAAAAGCCTGTGTTACAGCAATCAATATACCAGGAATGTGATTTGCAAAGCTTTGGGGATACCCCTGGCCTCTTGATTAGCCAATAAGAAGAATTATCTTAAATTGTGGTACCTGTATAGCGATGCTGCCAGCCCTCCCCGACATTATCCCATACTATTACATTCCTTTTTTCCTAACAGCACACACATTGAGATGCAGGGATTGTTCCCTTAACAGCCAGATGTGCCAATTACTTTTGATTTACCAAGGCCTCACTTATTACAAAGCCCACAGCCTCTCCCCAGATTTACCATGATAGGGGGATCTTTGATTGCTTCAAATGACCTACTGATCCATTGATCCAAGTTTAATCCTTAACAACTCTGCCCCCCCTCTGTATCTCTACTCTCATATCCAAATACACTCTTAACTGCCCTGCCCATCCCTTCCATGACTTGCATCTCTCTCCTATCCTTATCACCTCTTCTCATTTCGGGATTTCACACGTGCTGTACTTCTCTGGATGATGTCATTTTAAATTGTCAATTATTTCCCCAGCCCCTTTTGTAACAGTGCTAGAATCTGCTAGAGCCATATAAGCAATGTAATCCAGTTATATCTAGATGATCAGTCCACAGATGCAAGGATTAAGGCAGAAAGCAGTAAGTATGCAGCATAGGATGGTATCATCACGTAAGGCAGCTAAGGTATTACACAATGACTAAACGCTGGTGTGACGGTAAGAGAACTATATTGTAGAGAGGGAGGGTAGATACCATTCTCCATCAAGCGGTAGACCTCCAAGTAACAAACCTGCCTGGAAAAGTCTGTGAGCACTAGTGTACATGCTTACACAGACAAATAAGTGCCAATGGCAAGACTGAAGTACCAGTGATACCATCTTGACATTAACATCATCACATTTAATATTTCTCAAATTACAGTGTAGCTGATTGGTTATCTTCCACGTATCCCCGTTAGGCCTACCAAAACTAATTTCCCTACAGTCATACTAGTATGTACTTTCTTGCTCCTACTATGCCACATTGCACATAACTGACTGAACATCTTAACCAATCTCCCCACTAGCATGCTATATGTATGTGTATATATATATATATATATATATATATATATATATATATATATATATATATAATGTGTGTGTGTATATATATATATATATATATATATATATATATATATATATATATGTGTATATATATATATATATATATATATATAAAGATATATAAATCAGACTTGTGCGTTCGGATTTGTACAAATTGCTAATTACCCAATTCAATTTGCAATTCATACAAAGCCATTAAAACTAGGCAAGGCCCCCCTCGAATAGGACGAAGCAAAAAGCCTAGAATTTTTGTCCACGAATACATGAGCCCACATTCACTCACAATCTCACTCTTGTACACTTTCTCTCACGCTATCCAAATATTTCCCTACCACTTCCGCTTCTGCATTATCTTCTCTCTTATCTTCTCCCTTTCATCTACTATCTTTGTCTGCACCTCCGAGGACATAACCCTGGGGGTTATGTCCATGGAGATGTGGGTGAAGATAGAATTGAGAAGATGGCGAAGAAGATGCGGAAATGAAAGTAGTTGGTAGAAGCGGAAGTGGTCGGCAGAGAAGGTAGGTAAATATTTAGAGAGTGTGAAAAAGAGAGTGAAGAAGAATGAGAGTGCGAGAGAATAAATGAGAGTGCAAGAGAATAAGTGAGAGTGGGCTCACGAATTTCAGACAAAAAATCAGAGCTTTTTGCTCTGCTTTCATCGCCAAATTAAACAAAATTTGGTAAATTTGCAAATTGTACAAATATACGTGTTAATAGTATATTTTAATGTTAAATGAGTGAACAGAAAAGACTCCTCCTACATAACATTTTCTGTTTTCAAATTGATGATCATTAGCACTTCTTAGGTGTATGATTAAAAATACCAAACTATTATGCCTACAGAATCTCTGACTTTGTGAGAGTGGTAGATGAATTGATGCTGTTTTGAAGACAAATGGTGGTCACACCAAATACTGACTTGATTTAGATATTTCTTTTGTTCACCCATTTAGAATTTTGTTAAATAATTAAAAATAAACTATCCAGAGACCAAACTGGGTATGATCAGGGTAGAAACTATATTACTTATACTTGTATCTGTTGAAACAATCTTGGCTATTGTGTGCAATATGTATTTGCTGTTTTATAAAAATAAACTATTAACACGTCTATTTGTGTTAATATATATAATATATATATATATATATATATATATACTTAGATACATATACATAGTATACATCTATCCTTTTCACCACTACAATTGCATTTTAACCTGATCATATTCACTCTTACTGTAGCTCACATACCTACTCTACTTGAAAGCACAATATACCACTGTTTTTCCATTCTCATATGTTAACGGGCTTTTTCCTGAATAGATTTGTAGAAAAAAAATGTATGGCCATTGTATTCCAATTTAAGATTCCCACTTAGCAAATACAATATAACTGAAGTGCAAGATCAAAGACTCCGAGGTTACTTTTCTAAGAAGGATTAAAATAGTGTCCCATGACTTCAGCACTTATTAAGAAAACAGATAAGGTTAAAGATCTGAAACACTGAATATGAAGTTACTCTGTCTGAATGTAATTTTTATTATTATGAGTAACCAAGTGTCATTGAATTAATTTTTTCCTTGGGATAAACAGACATTTTTTACTGGGATTGGGAATTGGTTCTCATTGTAGATTATAATTAGACCAAGTCTTGTGTTTAAATATGGGCATACATTTTACATAATTCACTTTAAACCATAAAAACAAAAATAAAAATAACACTTTAAATTAAATAAATGATTCATAACAGGACATATATCATGTTATAGATTTTAATTGGGTTTTAGTGCAAACATATACATAGTGCCCTACATATGTATAACACTAAGAAGGTGGAGTTTGCACCTGCCCAAAACACTTTCTCTTCTCACATATGTTCCTTTATTTATGGCCTTGATTTTCAGGGTTTTCTGAAGAAGATCTTCAGGCTCCATCCCTTCAAAATAAAAATCCTCATTAAAAATTGGGTTCCGGCTTCCACGGATAAGGGTGCTTCTTTGCTTCTGATTCTTCCCTGGAATAAGGGAGATTGAGATGTAGCAGCTGATGTTTCTGGGGTCAATGGACTCTTTATAAAGTCCTTCAGCACTGACTAGTCGGATGCGGAGTCTCAAATTTTCAGGGCGATATTCAGTAGAAAGACGTAATATTCCTCCTGTGTCCAGTGTTACAGTGTTATCCAAGGAGAACTGGCCTGGAACCAAAAGGACACCAATGTGAGATCGTGTAGATGGGGGTGGTGTCCACTCATCAGAACCTCTCCTGGTGACACATGGACTACTGTCTGTGGAGCTGTCTTCGTCAGTGGAGACGGAGTTATTCCTTTTAGCAGAAATCTTGCAATTAGCTTTCAAAGCCCTGGAGAGCATATTGTCTTGGTTTAAAGATTTCAGGAGGGATGTTGGGAGAGACCTGTGGAGCATTGGAGAGCCAAAAGGTGAAGAGTCAGCAGAAGAGGCTGTGTCACTGTCCAAGGTACCAGACCGTCTTAGAGGCCACAACTTAAGATTGGCAAAGCCATTCGAGGAAGAAGAACTTCTGCATGTAATGGTATTAGAGCGGGATCTAGGCAACAGGAAAGAGAGTGTGTCAGGATCAGAATGGAACAGGGATTCTTTTCTTTTTGTGTTTGGGCTTTCCAGTAGGGTACAGAATCCATATGGAGTGTGGGCTTTTGAAACATGAGGAAGAGACAAGGCTGCTTGTGACTGGGGGTCAGCATTGGTACTTTCCTCCTCTAGGGGCTCCTCAACGCTGTCCACTTGGATAATGTGTTTTTGAGTGTGGAGAGTTCCTCTTGTTTCAAAAGTTGATCTACAGAGATCAGGTATGGAAAGATGATGTGGTCTTATTCTCAGATCTTTCTGGGCTTGATGTCTTGGGGGGATACAAAATTCAGGAATCCGGTCTGGTGTCAGAACATTGTAGCATGCATGTGGGTTGCACTTTGGGATTTCTTTTCCCATAATGGTTGTCACAGAACTTTGTTGATCATGTACTTCTTAATGGCATGGACACTCACAGTCCATATGTGTGAACGTGCTAGAAAAGGCAAACAAGCAAAAAAATTGAAAATTCTGGTAAAGCATTCATCAATCAAGTAAATGATTGTTAGGGTTTGCTTGTCTATTCACAATGTAAAGTCATCCATGTTTATGATTCCAATTGCAAGTATGTTTTTGACAACTGACAGGTGAAGTAAAATGTACGCAGGTCGCTAATAATTACATAAATATCACTAAAAGTAAGAGATATTTTACTTGCTTTGCATGATTTTTCATATAAAGTGGCAGCATGTTTAGCAATACTCTAAAAAACTAATGACATCTTTATGGCTACAATGCTTAATTGTAACTATGGCTATAAATCCTAGGAGTAATGCATATCCAAGTTGGCTACACATTGCATTCAATTGCCACAGCTTACAAAATAGACTGTTTTACCAGATAATTCTATCAAAAAGATATGTGTATTCATGCTATTCTGATGCACAAAGCTTTTAAGGTTAATAAACAGAGACATACAGAGGACACATTTTGTGCTTTTGTATGATGGATTTGTAAATGTAAAAATCCCAAAAGTATATATTTCTGAAAAGCAGAGCTACAGAAAAGTAAGAAAACCTATTAACACTGCTTTTAAGTGGATGGGTTGTTAACTATGCCGCACCCATGGAAACATTATAAAATGGAACAGTAAAACCTGCCTTTTATAGATGTTTCTAATATAGCAAATACATTTAACAAATTATAAATATATGCACATATATGTATGAAATTTATGATCAGTCTTCCACATAGTCTTTTCCTTTCTTACTTAATTAGTATGAAGGAGTCAAACTATTAATTATACTAATACTAATGTTTCTAAGATCTAAGACTATAAGAAAAGGTATTTATTTTGTCTCCTTATTTAAAATAAATATTATTTCTACAATATTTTAAAGGTACATGTTTTATAGGTAACATAAACTCGTATTAACAAATTCACCTAATAATATGTCCAAGTTTACTGGTAGCGACATACCTTCCTCTCCAGTTGCAGCTTGTTGGTGCCATGTTGCTGGTAACAATCGCACAAGTGAACTACCAACTCTCAGGAAGGTCCTGTGTTCCCTTATTAATGACCAGGTGTGCCAGCTGCAGCCAATAGGGTAGAAGTTCAGTGACATACTTGGTCACACCTCTTCAAATGGGACCACTGCTTTGACATTTCCACGTATTAACCCGAAGTCTGCTGCAACTTTCAGCCAAGTCAAGCAGTAAAGTGGTTGGTTAATTATAGGTACTCTAGTGATGTAATGATGTGTGGATGTGTAGATAAAAGCTGCAGTTCTGTAGGTCTTTAAAAGTGGCTTTATTAAATAGGTTTAGATGGTAGCATTGCTATAGCTGTGGAAAACTGTAATTTTAAAAAGCATTTAAATGCATAATGTGTATATTTTAAGGTCAAGCTATATGAAGCAAATGTCCCTATGCAACTTAAGATATCATAGGTGGTGCTATATTGGCGAATGCTCTAAATCTGTTATTCCCTGTCCTTCTTGCGGGAAATTGGATATGTTGGCAAAGAGACGTGTACTTTGCTCATCTAAGCAGCCTCATCTGTCACCGTAACAACGGTGTTTAAGGGGAAGGTGCTTAATCAGCCTGATGGAAGAGGTGAGAGCAAACAGTCAGTATGGAGAGAACTCGGATTTGGTTCTATGAAAGCGATGGAAAAGTACAGTGATTCTGGTTTTCGTGAAATCACATTTCTTTGAAAGTGCATGCACCAGAGCACCTTTGCAGTTAGATTAAGTGATAAATTTAACATTTTCATTGATTATCCCATACATGCAGTAATAAAAGAGTGATCGCATATTACGGTATATAGTTAGTAATAGAATTGCAGAAATTACCATGCCTCCAAATTTTTACATCTATTCTCACAATGTATGCGTGGATTAGGCTTTTGTATACAACACTGTTAAAAACATCAATTCAAAACATTACCATGTTCAATAAAGTGATGACATCTGATATCCAAGGCTACCAGTTACCAAAACAGGACACTACCATACCAATAATTGTCCCACCTTTACTAACTAATCCAAAACATGTTTTCTACCCCTTTAAGCCTAGCATCTGCTCCCATCACAGTACCTCCAAACGTTAGTAGCAGGCTCTTACAACTTGGCTTTGAGGTACTCCTGTTTAAAGGACTGGAATATTAGGGTTTTACTAGGAGGAAGTTCAGATAAACTTCCACTGGGTGTTTCCACATATAACCACTATGGTCTGAAGCATTAGTAAATTCAGGAGCAGGCTGGGTCAGATACCAGAAACAGCAGTCCAGATAGGGTGAGATGGTAGCAAAGTGGACTAGACAGGCTGAGGTCATACATGACAATCCAAACTGGGGAGGGTTTAGAGAACAGTAGCACAGAATACCAAGTTGCTAAGAGGAGACAACTAAGCACCTTTCTGCATCTATTATAAGTAAAGGAACGTATTTTGGGAGGTGAAGGGATTTAAAGGACATGATAATAGTTTGTGCGTCTCCTGTTTCTAGCCATTACCAGACAACAGATAAGAGAAGTTTTGCATCCATATATAGACCATGGCACAGGGAGAGGTGGCTGTTGATGTGGGATCTGTCTGTACTTGAAAGGCAGAGGTAAGTACTGGTATTCTTTTGTTCTAATTATAATCAAGTCAAAGTGGAAGGCACTAAACAACAGGTTGAGATGCCTATGCCATAATGCCAGAGTCCTGCATTTAATATCTGAGTGATATACCACGTTGTTGCCTATAATAGGATAGGCAAAGTTACCAAACAATGGAAAGGCTGTATTAGTGAGGAACTCATGGTGCAATAGTGGAGAGGTAAAAGCCAGTTTCTCCATACAAAGGAATCACACTGACAAGGGACGTACAATACTGTGCAAATGTTTTAGACAGGTATGAAAAAAAGGCTGTAAAGTAAAAAAAGGTTTAGAAAATAGACATGTTAATAGTTTATTTTTATCATTTAATAAAATACAAAGTGTTTGAACAGAAGTAAAATCTAAATCAAATAAACAGCATGAATTATTCTAGGTAAACTACAGTATTTAAGGAACTCAGCAGCTAGGTTGGGGAACTAACCACAGTTCCAGCCTGAGTTGCCTAAATCCACATATAATCTTTCTTCATGTAATCCCAGACAGGCTCAACTTCCAGGACCACTTGTTTACGGCTGTATTTTTGGGATCTTTGTCAAACTACATAATAAATTTGGGGGCAACCACATGCTTCCCTGATGATACTGCATGACGGATAAGTATCTGCGTTTACTTCTCAGCCATGAGAAGACTATTAATTCTAACCAAATCCTAAAAACCATTTCCAGAAATGCAGCCCCAAACTTGCAAGGAACCTCCGCCATGCTTCACTGTTGTTTGAAAACTCTGATTCTTGTACCGCTAACCACCCCTTCAGGGACCAAACTGCATTCGGCTACAGCAAAATATTTAAAATTTTGACCCAACACTCCATGGCCTCTGCTGATATTTTTCTGCACCCCAGTTCCTGTGGGCGACCAATGTGTCTACAGTCCTCAGCATTGCCTGTTTATTTGCGCTTCTTCAAAAGAGCTGGCATATAACTTCTGGAAACCTCTGTCTACCTTGAAAAATCTTCAGCAAACTCACATTGTTAGTAGCATGCTTGTCTGTTCCTCACCCAGATTTATTCCTCCAACACAGCTGTTTCTGTTTTGGTTAACGATTGTGTTTGAACCTACATATTAAGTTGATGCTCATTAGCACCTGTCTGGTATATTTGTTAAATCATACACCTAACTATATGCCTACAATCCCTGACATTGTGTAAGTGTACCTAGAAGAATTGATGCTGTTTTAAAGGCAAAGGCTGGTCACATCAAATATTGATTTGATTTAGATTTTTATTTTGTTCACTCACTTTGCATTTTGTTAAATAATTAAAAAATAAACTGTTAACATGCCTAAAACCTTTGCAGTTTATAATTATTTTAATTTGGTACAATACTAAAATACATTTCACCATGGAGTGCAATGATTACAAAACATCTGGCAGTCATGCTGAATGCTCAAAACTTTTGGCAGGTGCTCAGACACTTGTACTGCATGTTTGTGAACGTTCCCTGTTCACAAATACATCATAATTCCATTGTACAGCGCTGCGGAATATGATGGCAATATATATAAAATAATAAATAATAATAAGTGATTAATAAATAAGGCTTTATAGTTCCCTATCAATCACATTCTTCTTCATTTGTGCTAACTCAATTAGAGGGGGACATTTGTCATGGAAGGGATCATAAAGAGTTTGATTAAGTGTGGAAAAAAATATATAGAGATGGTAACTGGTGTCTATATATCACACAACCTTTTAAAGGTGAGGTTGCTACTCATACACAATAGGTAATCTATGTTGTTAAATCTTTAATAATTACATTACTGTTGTAGGCCTTTCAGTCTTTATAATCAAGGTGTCTATTTGTGGCTGATTAATATGTAAACTCTTTGAAATAACTTTGTAAACCTTTCCAGGTTTATGCAAGTCAACAATTCTTCATCGTAGGTCCTCTGAGATTTCTTTTTGTGAGGCATGGTTCACATCAGCAGATGCTTCTTGAGAATAGCAAACTCAAATTGTTTGTATTTTAATGTCAAAGTAGTTCTAAACACACCTCCAATCCTGTTTCATTGATTAGACCCCAGGTATGCTAACCCCTGACTCCAATTAGCTTTTGTTGCAGTGATTAGCCTAGGGGTTAACTCTTGTTTACACTGTGAATGTTTGAATGATATATTCAATATGGACAAGAACAATACAATAATGTGCGTTATTAGTTAAAACATATTGTATTTGTTCATTATTGTAACTTAGATACAAATCAGGCCCCTCCATAACTCATTTATCACAGGCACAAATTTTTACACACTTACATTTCGCAAGTTTACACACTGAGGCCTATACCCTTAAGCTAACACACACATGTGAAAAACTCACACTCATGATAACACACTCCCTCTCATACACTTACACATCGGCATCCATATTCACACACACGCAAACATTTTCATACATACACATTCATGCTCACACACAAACACGTACACATACACTCTCACATACATACATACATACTTCCTCCCCTAGATTGTACCTTTAAATTGTTGTAGACTTTACAGAAATTGTATTTTCCATGTTTAATATTTAAGAATGGTCTTTTTAAAATGAAGACACTCAGGCGGAGATAACACACTTTGGCAACTGACATTTTTTTTATATATAATTAATAGAGAAAGTTACATTTGTACAATACCGCTACATTAAGCAGTTTCCAGTCATATATTATCTGAACACAGATACAACGTTCATTGAATTGTCTCTTGCAAACTAGCACATCAGATCAAATTACTTAATTGGAAATCCCTGACGCCCACTTCTCTTTCCTGTCATATGTCACACTGTTGTTTTTTATTATTTTCCTTTTTTCCTGCCAATTGTTTTGTGTGTATATACATTAGTATGAAAACAAACAAAATTATGTCCCTAGATGAAGTGATTCATCACCAAAAATTCCAGGTAATTCTAATGCAATATACTATGCACTGCAACATCACCATTAATGAAGAGGGTGAAAAGCACTAGGACAGTGTGACATTAAGAATAAAAAAATAAGGTCTTTAAAGGTGGAGAATATTGAGTGTGCTTTGAGTGCTCCCATGACACTGAGTGTGTACAGGGACTGTTTATTAAATCAGTAACTAAAAAGTATTGGGTGTGAGGGTACCAGAGTGTTTCTTCTTAGGTAGGGGGGTATTGTTAGAAAAATATTAGAACAGCACTGTTAGCACAAAAAGACACTACTGCTTCTTTAAGGCAGGTCAAAAGGGCCAGCTGCACATGGCCCATATCATTCCCCAGAGGCCCATCCCAGCTGCCCCTTGAGGAGATAAACAAAGGGATTTAGGTAGAAGTAAGGAAAAATTATTGATGCTGCGATAGAAAACAGGAGTACTGAGGTGGCAGGGCAATAAGGATACATGTAGATGAGAGTAGTTGGGAAATTGGTGAAGGCTCCAAAGATTGAGGCTTACCCCAGGTTTTCTTTGAAAGGGAACACCCTAACACTGGTTGCACAGGGTGATCTCAGCACATGTAATTGCAGTTCAAATGACTTAGAAAGTACTGGTGCCCTTCACTTGGAACTAGTGGGTAGCAGTGAGCACCAGCGATGCATGTACCTTCTCCTTTCCGTCCTAAGCCTAACACAGGGCAGCAACACTTGCCACGGTTACTACCGGCTGTTGGAATATGATGTCATATCCTAGCGCTTTTGTATTAAAATAAGCACGGCACAAAAGTATACAATACACAGCACTCCATAGTATTACTGGGTTGGTTGGGGAGATCAGTGCTCACTCTTTGAACAAGCCCATTGAGCCACCTGAGGCTCCCTGTTATGTGTTTACTGCCCTATCACTGGTCTGCACTAGAGCTCTCCCACTATTGCCCATGCCGTCCTATTCAATCATAGTAGGCTTTACAGCCCGGTGTTCTTATGACGGGATGGAACGTCATCAAGGGGTTCTTTAAAACCACCTATCCGTTGTTCTCAACATCCTAATACATTGTAAACTTGCAAGTGCGGGTACCCTGTCTGTACCAGTATGTCTTAATACATGTTAATGTATGTTTAATTTCACTTTTGTAACAAACCTACAAAATCTGCCAGAACCCTATTAATAAAATGTAATGCAATAACAAAGGTCCACTGGTTTGTCAATCAGTGTAATTGTTATGGAGATACGTAGTTTAAACATTTACCTCACAGAAACACATCCAGCATTATTTCTCTACACGCCCTGTGCACAGGTTCTCCCTTTCCTTTACCCACCTTACAAAAGCTCCCTGAACCGATCCACACGTTTACAAACCATTACCTTAACGATACACATAAAGTGGATTATTTATAATGCTTATTAGAATCAGTAAACAGCATTACTTGGGCTTATTCCGTGTATTGGACTGTAAAATGGAGGATTAGGGCAAGAGAGATACAGTTTAAAGACAGTATTGAATATACTCGTGAATAGGCTTTGCATCGCACGCCTATGTAATAATAAATATATACTATGGAAATGTAACATTGCAGATACAAAGTTAAAAGGGCGCAGCATTTAAAATGTGTATTTATAAAGAAAAATGCCAGTTACTGGCAGCATCTGTCACAACTGAAAGCAAGGCCTCGAACCGTCGTGCGAGAGCCACTCCCCGATCACTGCCATAACGGGCGCGCTACCGAGTCATGCGACCTCAGGCGAGCGGCGGGCTTAGCGACTCACGTGACACGTCCCGTGACGCAAGCAATTCAGGAACACAGTTAGACCCACGGCACGGTGATAGAGCAGCGGCGCTGACACGACAGCACAAACAGAACAACCGCGCAGTAACACAAAGAAGGGGGGGGGGGACGCAACACCCGACTGCTTCACACGAGCTGTTTTAACGCCGTCTCGTAGTTCGTGTATATACATAACACTCTATGACAGCGAGCTGTCAGTGTGACACACGCGGTATACAAACTGGCAGGTTACATATGCATGCGTAAAGGGACGTGCACACACGCATATACGTGTATTAAGCAGGTAATAGCGCAGTATGAAGATGCTTAAAGCTAATGCAACTCGCTAGTCCTAAAAACACCTAGCGGCGTAATCTGCTGTGAATACACAGTGACACCCAGTCACATAACAACGGGAGAAGCAAGCGCACAGGGCAGGCGGTCCCCGGGATAAAATGCACAGGTGCAGCCAGCTGTAGCCACTCAGCAGCCTCCTTAGCCCCGAATCTTCCGACACACAGACAGTTATACCCATTTCCGGTATCCAGAGCCATCATGCTGGAGTCTGTGGTGGCTGATCTCCTGAACAGGTTTCTGGGGGATTACGTGGAGAACCTGGACAGATCCCAGTTGAAGCTGGGGATCTGGGGGGGTAAGATTCACATGTGTTTTGACATGCCATTGTATTCATTCCTGTACACGCTTTAGGCCATTGGTCTCTGTCTCTCTTTTTTTTAAAAAACATTTTTTATAAATCCCCCATTTAATTAGATCTTGTATTATTAAATTCTTACTATCTTTGCTTTTGGTAGCTCACATATCTTATTAACCAAACTGATATATATATATATATACATACATACTTTTACAGTCTGTTATCACAAATACGCCCGTTAACAACATTTATTTGAAAGATCACTCTTATTTATTGACTTTTGAAGATTTTTTTTTTTTAGGATTTGTGCTTCATCATGCGCAGCAGATGATGAGCCGGGTGTCTAAGGGAACTGTTTCTGCTGTATTATAAGACTCTTTTAGAATTCATCACTTAGAATTCCAAGCAAAAAAATAATGGCAGAAATAACAGTGCAAAGCAGGGCATGGTTCTAAATCCGTTGTGAACGACGGGAGTGGTTTATAAAGATGTTGTAGGCGCAGGTATTGCAGTCGTGCCAAGGCGGAAATGGTCTTGTGACCAAAATACCCTCAAATAATCTCCCACTAAAGAAAATCTATAAACAAAAACATTTGTGCTGTAAAAAGTGCAAAAATACAAAATTAACGTATTGCAGTGCCAATTTATACTCCACAATTGACATAGAAAGGTTGGTAACGCTGTTAGTACATAATATATAATATGGTACAGTTTTATGCATTTCACTCATTGCGCTCCCGCTTTATAAAAGACCCCCATTTTAGCGTAGTATATGAATAGTTGGGTATGCCTTATGCATCTGAATTTCCATGCGCTTCTTCTTTTATTTATTTATTTTATTAACATTGGTATTTGCTTTTTACTTATGCACTTATAGCTACTCTGCTGTAAATATTTCTATAGATGTACTGCTATTGGGAGACCAGATTGCAGAGCCTGGCCAAGTACCTGGTGGCCTAGTTAACTGTACTTGTATAAGGATAAGTAGACATGTATAATGGCATGGCCTTAAATAAGAGAATATCACTGTGTGTCACTTTAACCCCCTTCGATGACACAAGAAGTGTTATAGGGATCCTGTCTATCAGTCTCTTGTGAAAAACCTTCTTCAGTTGACCGTTTTGCCTGTGGCACATACCTTCCAAATGATGATCTTCAGGACTTTTAGTTCCCTAGTCCTCGTTTTCTTGTGTGAACTCACAGTGGTGAAGTGTTTTACAGCCTAAAAGCACCATAACATGCATATAAGCACCAGGACGTTTATTAAACTCTGTAAATAAAATACGCTGTAGTTTTTCTAAACGTAACTTTAATTTTAGGAACGGCTATCAGTAGGTCTCAAAGCCAAATACAAAATCTTGGAAACGTCCTGCTCACTAAGCACGCTCCTGAAACAAATGTCCTTCTGTTGGGCGTTGTTCTATCAAACATGGTATTTTCTCCTAGGCCTCTAGTCGCAAGAAGGAAAAAAACGAAACCAAGCCAGCTGACCGGAAGTAATTTGATATAAAACGTAATCTTTTATTGTGGAGAAAACCAAAATAAAATCCTCCACAGCAGATATCCAAGAGGGTATAAGTGACGCTGGTGAAAAACGTGTTTTGTGCATGTTAGCACTTAATGGTAGGAATGAAAACCGTGCCTATACGTACTGCTTAGTTGATTAATCCCAAGTAGATCTAGGTGAAAAGGAAATAATTAAAGCCCCCCCCCTCTGTATACATAAATAGATGTATTTTTATATAAAATAAATGATATAACACTAGAAGGTTCTTTCTAGAGCTGTTAGCTGATGTGGAAAGAAAGCAACTATACCTTTTTTATATCTAGCAAGCCTCATTAGCTTTTGCAGCTAAAGTAACTAAAAGCTATTAAAGGAAGCCCATGGAATAAAAACGCACCTCCTGAAATGAAAGCAGGCATTGTTATGAACAGCAGCTGTTATAAAACATATTCTGTTTATAATAAGATATAAAAACTGCCATCCAACATGTTTTGTAGAAGATCACTGACTGTAAAAATCATCTCTAAATTGTACTTGGTGATTTGCTAGAAAATTAATTGGTGGTGATTGAAATGGACTTTTACCTTCCACCCACCCATTGGCCTTTTAAATGATGCAAAACATGTATGACATCAGCGTGTGATAAGGTGATCTGCAATTTGCCTCTATGCATTGAGGAGCCAGGGAGAGCTTTACGTGTAGCTCTTTCATTGGACGATATATTGTAGGGGATGCATTTATGGGAGGAAGGTAGATTATGGGTCCATCTGTTTCAAAAATTGCACATAGGAAACATAGTACAATTTAAGTGCTGTAGCCAGGCTTGGAAATCTGAGCATCCTTTTATATGGATCTATACAGAAGACTGTAACAGACTTAAACAACAAATTAAAAAATATATATTATACGCTGCAAAATGTGTTGGTTGAACCTTTGTTTTCAATGTGGAAATATATTTTGTTATTGTAGATCAGATTTTTGACTTAATCATTTGTCAATAATTCTGGATGTCCAGATGATTACTTAGTTATGCAAAACGTTGGAGTACATTATTCAGATGGGAACTTTAGGGGTTATGTATAGAAAGATTTTCTTGTGTGGTGACCAAGTGAACCAATCCGCAAGAACACTTTACTGGTTGCCATGGTGATTTCATAACATTTTACCCCTTTGTTTGCTTAGATTACCCTTAATACATAACGTTATTTTTTTCTGTTGCAAAAGTGGCAACATATTTATTTGTAGAACTTCCAGAAGCCACTTTAATTGTGTATTCCCTCTTGTATTGATTAACATAAATGTTCTTGTTCTTAAATGCTGCATAGGTTTGTCCAAGCCTAGACAATGTATAAGTTACTAGAAAATCATCCACAAAAATCATAATCGTTTGATTTGGTGTTTATCTTTGGGGTTTGCAGGGGAGTTCTGATTTCAAATCATTCACTTCACTATTTAGGGTGGACACTAGCAGGTTCATGCATAATTCAAAGAAACATACTCAAGTTGCCAGTGTCTTGGGGTTCAGGGGAAGATGTGATGGAGAACTTCCAATAAGTCTGTCAGAGCTGCAGTTCCAGGTTGCTATGGTGCACTTACAAAGTACTTTAATAAGCAGTCTTTGTTGGTGGGGGTTTCAGGTCTATCTTGCTTTAAAAACGTATTGCCCCTTCCCGTTTTCTTATATTTTTGCTTATTTGTCATATTTACAGATTTCAGATCATCCCGCTGATATAAGACAGCGTCTGTAAACACAAAATGCAGTTTTTAAATAATCATTTCCTTTATTGAAGGTTAAAGAGTTAATCAAAACCTATATCAGCAATGTGAAAAGGTAATTAGCTGGTTGTGCCACCCTTGGTAACAACAACTGCAATCAAGTCTTTGCGATAACTGGCAGTGAGTCTTTTACATTGGTGTAGGCAGGGCCGGCCCAACAATGGAGCCGAGTGGGGCAACCGCTCCAGGCGGCACTTTTGAAGGGGCGGCACTTTGCCGCCCCAAGCCCTTTTTTTTATTATTTTTTTTTAATTTTTTTTAAAAGCGAAAGAGAGAAAGGGGCGCCGAGTGGTTTTCGCTTACCAAGCTGTCAGTACCCGCTCGGCGCCTCTCTCTCTCCTCTGCAGTGAGTCTCCCTGTTCGGTCTCGTTGCCGGCTTGTAATGCTGAGTGCCGGAAGATTTCCGGCGCTCAGCATTACAAGCCGAGACCGAACAGGGAGACTCGCCGCAGGACTGCTGAAAGGTGAGTACAAGGGGGGGGTGACGGAGGGAGAGGAAGGGTAGATAATGGGGGGGGCGGCAGGGACGGAGGGAGAGGAAGAGTAGATAAGGGGGGGGCGGCATTTTAAAATTCGCCCCAGGCGGCATTTTGCCTTGGGCCGGCCCTGGGTGTAGAGGAATTGTGGCCCACTCTTGGTATACTTGTTTTAATTCAGCCACATTGGAGGGTTTTTTGAGCGTGAACACCTTTAAGGTCATGTCACAGAATGACAATCGGATTGAAGTCAGGACACTCCAAAACCTTTGCTTGAGTGCTTCTGATCATTGTCCTGTTGCATAACCCAATGGCGTCTGAGCTCACGAACTGATGGCCAGAAGATCTCCTTAAGGATTTCCTACTAGAGAGCAGAATTCATGATTCCAGGTCCTGAAACAGCAAAGCAGCCCCAGACCATCACACTATCACCGCCGTGTTTGTCTGTTGGTATGATGTTCTTATTGTGGAATGTTGTGTTAGCTTTACGTCTGATGTAACAGGATCTGTGTCTTCCAAAAAGTTCAGCTTTTGACTCATCAGTACACAGAATGTTTTTCCAAAAGTCTTATGAGGATGTGTTTTGAGAAATGTGAGACAAGCCTTTGTGTTTTTTGATCAGCAGTATTTTTTACCCTAAAACTCACCCATACATGTCTTTTTGCAGTCTCTTTTCTTATTCCTGAACACTGACTATGTTTCTCATCTATTCTTGAATTTCTTTGGATTGCGGCATCATGTGCTGGTTTTTAGAACATTTAGCCTCCTTCACAGGGCAGACAGTAATTATCCCTGGGTGCGTCTAATAATATTGAACCTAGGTAGCAATTACATTTGGTTAATTGTTTGATTTAGTAACTAAGGGGGCAATTCGTTTTCCACATAGGCCCATAGATTTCTTCTGTACATGAAATCAACATTTAAAAACAGCAATTTGTGTCTACTCACATTGTCTTATATTAAAATTATTTCGATCTAAAAACATTTATTTGTGAAAAATATGCAAAAACAGAAGACATTCGGAAGCACTATACATAGAAATCACACACAAACTAAAAAAAACAGTGTTGTTAAGGCGCGGCAAACCAGGTCTCGGAGAGCTTACTGGGGATTGCCCTTTATAAAGCACAGTTATATGTTCAACTCTCCTACAAAATTTTAATCATTTTAATGAATAGACCTCGGCGAGATAAGAGGGAGCTTTCAAGCTCCAACTGCAGGGGATCGTGACATTCAAAGTTATTATTTGAAATGTATCCTTTTCTTAGATAATGGTAGCTTATGCTGAATTTCTTCACCGATTACTAATCCATCTTTCCTCTTTATGGTAATGTAGCCAAAATACACAGTTTTCATCTATGCATAGACTGGTTTGGCCAGAAACGAACTGACTGAGCAGATAATAAATGCACATGCTAAGTTTGCATGGCATGGTTTACGAATAAGATACACAGTTAAGTTAGTGCATGCCCAGAACCAAACTAAGCACCGAAGTCACTTCTCAACGACATTCATGCTGTCACTTTTTGAATGTTTTGGTGTGGACAGGACCATCTTTTTTTACATTTATTTATTATATTTTTCCTGAATGGAAACATTATACTTCTATTGGTTTATATCGGATAGGGCAACAAAATGAGTCACTGTTTCCCTTTGCCGATCCATACTGATAGTGACATATGGTAGGATAGGCTGGCAGGTGGTGTTCACGCGGAGTGTGAGTGGTGCATTGTGATTACAAGCCTGGTGCAGGTAACAGAATGAAAGCCTCACCTGAGATTTCATATGTATATTACCCAATGAATCAACAAAGCGTGCTCATGTTTGTTATTCTAATTTGCTGTAAATCCAAGGAGCGATTTGGCCGCCTGTGTGCTTGTGATCACTTAGTTACAGGTAGACTTAGAAAATCCTGTGGAGCAAGTTCCCCTTCTCAAAAGCCGGCCAAAACTTCTTTGCTTAAAGTGATTATACTTTTTTATAAAAAAAAATGTAACAAAAGGTATTTGTTCAAATGCATACTCCGGTATATGTCTGACAAACCTGTTTAACAAGAGTAATAACAGTTGCTTTTGGAGGATTATTTTTATTTGATTGGGTCTTCTAGGTTTGAAATAGTTGTAGCCATAAATCTGACAAAGATAGTAGAAACAATTTGGGGATAAGCAGCGCATTAAAACGATTAAAACGTTTATGGGTTTTCTTGTAATGATTGTATAGTCCTTGGGGCACATGATCTAAAGGGAATAATAATTTCACAGCACATATATAGCATAGCTCACTTTTATTAGCAGGCCACTTGACTGTTTGATAGGAGAAGTCTGTGCACAAACAATGACTACTTTGTGATATATTTCTAGGCCAGTGTGACAGTGGGGTAGGACATGGATAAACCTTCCAAGCAATCATTACGGGAGACTTGAAGCATCTTTAATTTTAAAGCTGTATCTATTTGTACGATTACAGTGATCTCGGTAGTTATCCCGGTCCGTGTAAATTTAGTAGGAGTGGCTGTTTACAAATTGTATATTTTCTCAATTGTTTCTTTGTTTCTTATCGTTTTGTCTGCAGCTATGTTATTTCTCTGCCATCGTCATTCTTGGTCCTTTTTGTATGTGATTATGGTTTGCTTACAGTACAGAATTCTAACCTGTTTTTAGTAGATTCAGTAAATGCCCTGTGTTTCCCCCAGGCTCTCAACCAACATGCCAGTTAAATAGTTTTTATCATTTTGAGTTGTTACATACCGTTTGTAAATAGCGCTAATAGCTTGTTGACATGTTTTCTCTCCCCTATATGCTTTAAACATATTCTCTCTCATGAATTGACAATTAATAAGGTATAACTCCGCCAACAATGTATTAACATATGTTAAACCAGGAAACTATACTTGGATGATACTATTTCACCAAATATTGGTTTATTACAAATGCATTCATTAATTTGTCTCTGTTAAAACATTGTCATGTAAATTGGCATTGACCGCTTAACATTCCATACTACTTACTGCGGACCAGGCCCGGACTGGCCATCGGGAAAATGCCTGGTGGGCCGGGCCGTGGCAGGGCCGGATTAATTTAGGGGCTGATGGAGCTGCAGCTCCAGGCTCCTACCTTAAAATAGCCCCAGTCAGGACCGGACTTCCCGGCCCCTTAGAGTGGCGGACCCGGTCGCAGTTGCGGCGGGCTTAAGGGGCCCTGCGTTAATGCGGCCGTAGAGGCCACATAGGGTAGGGGCCTGGAGCTGCAGCTCCATCAGCCCCTAAATCAATCCGGCCCTGCCAGGGGCTCGGTCGCAGTTGCTGCTTGCTCCGGCAACAAGGTAAGTAGGGGGAGGGAGGGGGGTGCAGTGAGAATGGGCAGAGGGGGGTTAGATAGTGAAAAGGGGGAACATAGAAGGGGCAGATAAGATGGGGAGAAGGGGTAGTGTGAATGCATATGAGAATGAATGAATGAATGAATAAATGTGTGGGTGAATTGTGTGAATGCGTATGACAATTAATGAATTCATGTGTGGATGAGTTGCTTGAATGATTTGTGAGACTGCATTAATGAATGTGTTAATGATTTGTGAGAATGAGTGAGTAAATGCAAAGATGGTACATGAAGGGTGGGCTTTAACAATAAATAACTTAATTAATAAATAAAAATGGGCTGCTCTGGCTTAAATGCCCGGGCCTATTTTTTGTCCCAGTCCGGGCCTGCTGTGGACTCAACTGTTTATTCTAGATATTGTATTTTTAAATCCAGTGCTCAAAGGCCTAGTCACAGTAATTTGAGTATCAAAAGATGTTGTTTTTAGAAGTGATTTTATCTATATTATTTTGTCTTTTTTAATTCCTATCTACAAAGGTCTGCTTTGTGTTGGAGAAAGTTGATCTGCTCATTATAGTTACAATGTTCTTATAGGTTTGCTATGTGTTAGGAATTGTATACTCTGATCCTTTAAAGGATGATGTGCATTTCCAAAAACGGGTTTTATTATTATACAAAAAAAGTTAGATGCTCAACGTCTACGCGTTCTTATCCTGTATAAGTGTATCCAATGTAGGCTTGCCAGTTAAATTGGTTGCGACTGAACACAAGGAGAAAATGGGTACCTTGTGATAAAAAGTAGCATATGGCTTAAGATGGCCATAGTCTGGGTACAGGCAGAGCTAAATGAAAATCCATTTGTTATTTTGGCTTTTTTTTAGGATCTTAATTTGGGAATGAATGTGTAGTGGCTTATAATCCTTTAATTAATGTCTCTTTTGGCATGGGAAAGGGATTCCTTTTGTTTATTTTGCAGAAATTGTTTTCAAACGGTTTGGTGTCTTTGGCATCCAATTTCTGTTTAATGATTTTGATTACTTGTGCGGACTTGTTGGCAGAAATAAGCCATATTGCCAGTTTAAATGTGATTTCTTTCTTCTTCCTCTTAAAGGTAATGTTGCGCTTGAAAACCTCAAGATCCGAGAAAATGCTTTGGTAAGTGCATCTTGTTTTGCCCATCATGCTAATTGATAATTTAACTATAAATATACATGCATATTATATGCCTAATGCCACATGACTGTACAGCATACGAGTAATGTATTCTTAAGTGATAGGCTGTTAGAACTAGGTCCCCTGTCTTTACAATATATATATGTGTGTGTGTGTGTGTGTGTGTGTGTGTGTATATATATGTATGTGTAATTCCAGAAGGAGTCTGGTTACTAATCAATGAATTTAGCTAAACAGATGGAGCAGTTGGAGATGTGAAGTTGAGGTGTGAGAAACGCTGGCTGAATTATTGTAAGGCCCCATGACTTGGACATCTTCAGTAAGCTGATCATTGAGAATGCCCACGTTGGTGTTGAAAACATTGATGTAAATAGCCTATGAGAAAAAAACTGCTAAAATTTAAAAAAGGCGTGTGTCATATGCTCTAGATGTAGCCCTTAAGAGAATTAATAATTATTACAAAAAAAAAAGTTTAGCGGTATTTGGTGATTTCATAAACCCAATTATACTGAACCCTCATTCTAAATTCTTAACTATATATTTAAATGGAGTATTGTGATATTTCCTAATATCTTGCTTGTTTTTTGCCATCAGAGTGAACTTGATTTACCTTTTAAAGTGAAGGTTGGACAGATTGGTAAGTTGTATTATTGCAGAACCAACGAGCCACCATAAAGCTGTTTATTACTACCTTTTGATTGATATATATATATATATATATATATATATATATATATATATATATATATATATATATTTAGGATTTATACGTTTGCTAAAATTCAGTGGTAGTTACAAATAATCTGTACAGACTTTATCAACTATATGATTTTCCAACCATTTTCTTGATTAACATAAAGTAACTATAAATAAGTAAGGCTAACTGTCATCATTCCCTTCCTCCAACCAACCCCCCAGAATTCTGTTGTTTCCATGACTATAGCCCCTTCTTTCTGGATTGTGAATTAAGTACATAAAATCAGTGAACCTTTTTATTGGACAAATATTAGGCTTGCGCAGATGTCCTAATGTGCAAGCTTTGAAAATCAGGCTGGCCTTTTTTCCTCTGATGTCAGCGTTTGATGGAGTAGTCGGCCTTTATCCAGCGTGCAGCTGGAGAGTCATATTTCAGGCCTACGCACTTATGTGCCATGTGCTGGCTATAGATCCCATTCTGTTTAATGCAGAATGCGTAGCCTCAGTTAGCCCTGCAATATTCCGTTTGTGAAGAGAGCAGTCGGTGTTTTATTCCACCTTCTGGTGCACCTGTACAATTAATTTACTCAAAACACTTAAAGTATATCTATTTGTCTTAAATGGTTAGGATGTTTCAAGTATGGTATTTGACATCATACTGATCATATGATGAGCTATGTTGTAAGTGCGTCTGGCAGTTCTAGATATTGCTATTCACATGTACTGTACATTTCCGTTAACACACTTTCACCATATCTTAACTAGGGCTGCAACTAACGATTATTTTCATAATCGATTAGTTGGACGATTATTTTTTCGAATAATCGGGTAAAAAAAAAACCAATATGCAAATTTTTCTTTTATTTAAAATAAAAACTTATAATTTACAATGGCATTTCCCTATTTGCCGCCTTATTTTACTGACATAATAATTAAAGCTATATTTTAACAAGAACCCAAAAAATACCAAAAAAAGCTTTACTAGTAAATATTCATGTAAACTATTTTTGCCCAGTTATGCACATCTCACCCCCAACTTGCCTCTCTGTCCCAGAAATGCCTTATACCCCCTATATGCTACTCTGCCCCTATATATGCCGTATACCCTCCTATATGTCAGAGATGCCACTGTGCCCCCTTATACCTCCTATATGCCACTCTGTCCCCCGATATGCCTTATAGCCCCCTATATGCCTTATAGCCCCATATATGCCTTATAGCCCCCTATATGCCTTTACTCTTGATATGCCACCATGCCCCCTGATATGCATTTTACCCTTGATATGCCACCATGCCCCCTGATATGCATTTTCCCCTTGATATGCCACCATGCCCCCTGATATGCATTTTACCCTTGATATGCCACCATGCCCCCTGATATGCCTTTTACCCCTATATGCCACTGAGATGCCACTGTGCCCCCTGATACGCCTTATAGCCCCTTTATGCCACTGTGCCCCCTGATACGCCTTATAGCCCCTTTATGCCACTGTGCCCCCTGATATGCCTTATAGCCCCTTTATGCCACTGTGCCCCCTGATATGTCTTATGCCCTCCCCGATATAAGAAAAACTGACATTGCTAAAATAGGTTTTTTATATTTATTAAATAGACATAAAAATAAATACACAATACAATATAAATATATGGACAATAAATCAAATATTACAGACATCAAAAAATAAAAAAACACAAATTAAAGAATGCACATAATTAATAGATCCCGCAAAAATTCTACCTGCCCCACCAAGGGTTAATATATCAACAGAAGAAACACAGGGCAAATGAGCATAAAAATAAAGATAATACTTACCCAGTGCTGCTTACTTGTCCTGTTTTTCTTCTGTTGATATATTAACCCCTGGTGGGGCAGGTGGAAGTGGCAGCGAGATGAAGTAGCGAGGTTGCGCACATCGCGCACTAAATCCAAATCCCCTGCACCGCTGCACGGGACCTGGATCCTCTCCGGCAGCCGGTAGGGGTCTGTGCGATGCGCGCAGACAGCCGCTTCTCCCCTCCGCTTCCGTTGGGGCTTCCATGATGGAAGACGCACACCGGAAGGTCACGTGACGCCGGGTTCAGTAATAGAAGCCCCGGCGGAAGTGGAGGGGAGAAGCGGAAGGGGAGGGGAGAAGCGGAGGATGTCTGCACGTTTTGCACAGACCCTCACCGGGTGGCAGAGAGGATCCAGGTCTCCTGCAGCTTTGCGGGGGGTCTGGATTCTAGAGTTATAATCTGATCTCTATTTGAGATCGGATTATAGAAGGGAGTTTTTCAGAGCATTTGCTCTGAAAAACATTTTATAAATCGATTAAAAATCGTTTCAACTAATCGATTATGAAAATCGTTGATTTTATCGATTCGTTGTTGCAGCCCTAATCTTGGCCAAATTCTTTACGTATTTATTTAAAGACCTGATTATGGCCTATCGAGTTATCAGTTAATATTGTTATTATTCCTAAATTATGGATCACAATTTGTTTTGTAGTAATTTGATTTAACTTGCCTTTTGCGTGTTAGCTTGCTTATATGTTAATTTCATCTGTTCATAGAAAAGCTCATATTGAAAATCCCCTGGAAGAATTTGTATGGAGATGCAGTGGTTGCCACACTAGATGGTTTATATCTGTTGGTGGTGCCAGGAGCAAGTAAGTGTTATTAAACAGCTGGTTACATTAATAAATCTAAGCAAATTCAAAAACAACGTATTTATTTTCTGTTGGCCTCGGTGTACATCTTTATCATTACAGTCCTGCATCTATGCGCATTTTTCTGCTTTTCTTGTTATAATGATCTCTACGTGGAATAAGCTTAAAAAGACTCATGGAACCTTATACCTTTTTAAATGAATCACACTCCTCATTTATGAAATGTTTTTCATGTCTTCATATTGACTTAAGAAGGAAAATATGTCCCAGCCTGATTTAATATACAACAGAAGTAGTTAATTTACTAGCCAAAACCACATAGTAAAGAAAGTGGCATAGCAGAAACTGCTGCCCTGTCAATGTACAGTTTATTATTATTATCTTTTATTTATATAGGGCCAACAATTTACGCAGCACTTAATACAATACATATATTCAAGGGGTATGACAAGATGAGAATTGACAGACTAAGACAAAACGATACATTCGGCGGAGAGAGCCCTGCTCGCAAGCTTACAATATTGAGATGTCTTCTGTTTTTACTCTCTTGGAACATGTGATTGTAGATGGGAAATGTTCTGCTATATTAAGGACCAGAGCAACATAAGGTGCAGTTTTCTTTGCCAGATAAGCCACTGATATCTTAACAAATATATTGTACATGTCTGGTAATAAATAACTGCAAAAGTCGTTAGTGCTAGCTTCAAAGAGCCCACCAAGAAACCTTGGTTACATCACTAAGTGGAAAAGCTTTCACATATATCAGAGATTGGAGCACTCTGATTTTACTGATACATATTTTAAGTCATGTACGCATTATGTATGTTATATGCTTTCCAGTAACAATTTAAAAGTCCCTATGACAACTCTAGGAATGGTAAATAAGTATAAAAGTAACAAAAAGTATGGAGTTAACCATTTTCTAGTTTAAGTAAATCAGTGATTGAAAACACAGTTCTTTAAAACACAGAAATAACTTTTATGAGAGATAATAAACTGCGCAAATGAACTTATAACTATGCTAAAAAAGTTGAGGGAGGGTAAGGTGCGTGAGCTACATGGATGATCAGAGAGAGTGAATGTGTTTATGTATGGTGTTGGTGGCTGTTTTTAGGTGTATAGTGTTAGATTGGCTGTGTGTTTATGTGTAAATGTAGCACCTGGCACCAAGACATTAGCAGCAGATCCTTTAAGTCCTGTAGGTTGCGAGGTGGGGTCTCCATGGATGCATCCTGGTGCCATGTGTTCTCCAGGTAAGCGTCGCACATGCACCTGGCGATCCATGTGATGTAAAAGAAAATGTGATTCCTTAGACCAGGCCACCTTCTTCCATTGCTTGGCCATCTGGTTCATATACTCACGTTTCCATTGTAGGGACTTTCAGCAGTGGACAGGGGTCAGCATGAGCACCCTGACTGGTCTGTGGCTATGCAGCCTCATACGCAACAAACTGCGATACACTGTGTGTTCTGACACCTTTCTGTCAGAACCCGCGTTAACTTGTTATCAGCATTTTGAGCTACAGTAGCTCGTCTGTTGGATTTGACCACACGGGCCAGCTTTCGCCCCCACATGCCTCAATGAGCCTTGGCTGCCCATGACCCTGTCACCAGCTTGCCTCTTTTCATTCGTAGGACCACTTTTGATGGTACTGACCACTGCAGAGAACTCGTGGGGGGAACACCCCACAAGAGCTGCAGTTCTGGAGATGCTCTGACCCAACATGAAATGTTCACTTGCTGCCTAATATATTGCACCATATATTCCTGGTGCTGTGATAACAAGATTATTAGTGTTATTCACTTTACCTGTCAGTGGTCATGATGTTACAGCTGATCGGTAAACATATTCATGCCAACAGACTCACTTTTACATACACATTCACTCTATCATATATTCATAAATACTCACACACTCTCTCCCGTTACCTTCCTGGAGGCTTCTTTCAGCTGTGCTTTCGCCGCGGGAGTCACGTAAAGTGAGCTAGAGCACATTAGCAGAAGAGCAGACATTCTCTTGGTCCAGATGGAAGCTGATTTAGCTCCTGCTGGTTTTCAGCTGAGAGCACTAGCAGAATAACCAGTGAGCTGCCATAATGCTTTTATGGCTACTTTTCATAGAGATTCAGGTTTAAAGATTTACATGTTTGCTAAAATTCAGTGGTAGTTGCAAATAACCTGTACAGACTTCAGTTTAACCTGTACTGTGTGACTTGAGAACACACTCCTGTCCTGAAAGGCACCAGAGTCTGCAACACCACTGAAAAAGGGGCACTCATGTAACTACAGGGGATGTTGCAGTTGCGCAGGGGCCCAGTGGGACCCCTTCTTCTTGTCTCCCTGTGCAGGTTCAAAATAGTTTAGAAAGGGCCCTTCTGACCTGGACCCCACCGATCCAGGTCGGCCGGGTCCTTTCTGAACTATTTTGAACCGGCACGAGGAGACAGGGACTTATCGGAGGTTGTGTGTGTGTGTGTGAACATGCTTGTGTGCCTGTTTGTGCATGTGTGTGAGCATGCGCGTGTGTACGCGTGTGATCATGGGTGTGTGTGCGCGCGATCATGGATGTAGCTGTGTATGTGTGTGCAATCATGTATGTGGACGTGTGTGTGTGTGTGTAACTGTTTAAGTGGAATGAGATGGAGTGTGTGTTACTGAGTATGAGTGTATGTAATTTGTGTAAGTGCCTCTAGAGTGCTGCCTTCCCATCTCCTTGTACCGGTATAAAATGGTTTATAAAGTCTGGGACGGAGGTTCACCTTCCAGCAGGACAATGGCCATAAGCATACTACTAAAGCAACGCTTGAGTGGTGTAAGGGGAAACATTTAAATGTCTTGGAATGGCCTAGTCAAATCCCAGACCGCAATCCAATTGAGAATCTGTAGTATGACGTAAAGATTGCTGTACACCAGTGGGACGCGGTCAACTTGAAGGAGCTGGAGAAGTTTTGCCTTGAAGAATGGGTCAAATAGTAACTCGGTGTGTCACGCTTATAGAGACCTATCTCAAGGGACGTGCAGCTGTAATTGCTGTGTGTTTGAGAGGGTGAATAGTTATGCATGCTCAAGTTTTCCTTTCTTTTGTCTTATGTCTTGTTTGTTTCACAATAAAAAATATTTTGCATCTTCAAGGTAAATCAAATGATACAAACCCCCAACAAATACATTTTAATTCCAGAATTACATATGCTAGAAAAATGACGTTTTAGAGGGGATATTATAATAGTTATGGAATTCACTGCCAAGAAAGGTAGTGCTACTAAATGCAATGGGATGCCTTTAAAAAGGTCTGGATTTTCTTCTAGAATAGCAGAACATATAGGGCTATACTTAATAGAATAAACATTAATATTTTAGAGCTTCTCGATCCATGGAGAAATCTGATTGCCTTTTGTCATCACAAAGGAACTATAGCTTGTTTTTTTTTTTTCTTTTGGATCTGAAGTAGGAAGGAATAGGTAGAATGGTTGAATGTGGTGGCCTTAGGTCTTTTTTCAACATTAATTACTGTGTTGCAATGTTAGCAGTGTCTGATCAAGGCTGGACTATTTACTGAAAACGCTAGCAGACTAGATGGGCCAAATGGTTCTTAACTGCCATCAAATTTGTAGTTTCTGTGGTTTGCGTTAATGCTTCAGATTAAACTTTTTTTTATTATTCGTATTCTGTTGATTAGCAAACTTTGTTCCTCTTAAGAGTAGTGAGAGTTGTCACTTACAACGTGCATTTTATCTTTATTAATTTTTGTTTGTAGCAGTTCCAAAAATTGTTTGCTTTATGCCAGTTTGCTTTAGAAAATAAATTGTTTATGTCAGAATGCTTGGGAAATACAAAAACTAATGTAGATGCTAATGACACATCATATGATAATGCAAAATCACTTTAAGAGATTGCTGCATGTAAAATAATTTACATTATTTTACTTCCTTTCTTTTGAGGTCCCCCCCCCCCCTCCAAATTCTCCTTATGAGGCTGCCACAAAAGATTTTAGAGAGGAACACACTTCTCTCTGTAACTTACATTTTTAGCATGGTTAACGCAACCCCCTCGTCATGTTTTACATGAACGTGTTGTTTTCTACAGGTATAAAGTATGATGCAGAGAAGGAGGAGAGACTGGTTCAGGAAGCCAAGCAGCGGGAACTGCTACGAATTGAGGAAGCTCTGCAGAAAGCTGCTGAGAAAGGTAATGACGCCTATGTGCTTGCCTAAGTACCATGAAGCTTTACCGGGAAACATTTGTGGAATATGTAGGCCGCGCCGGCTGGATGTGTTATACTAAACTCACTGATATTTTCTTTGTACTACTTACTGCTTATCACTGGATGTAGGAGTTCCTCAGGACTTTTATAACTTGCAGAGCTGTGTGTATAGGAATGTCAAGTCCGGTGCGTATCTGTTTTCACATTCTGTCTATATGTGTTGGCAAATCATCTACTTAATTCCTTACACACCTTTTCACTTTTCTCTCTTCCTAGAGCAGTACAATGCTTATGGGCATTATTAAAAAGCCCTTCATCTGCTCCTTCTGGAGCCCAGTCACCTGTGTAGTGCCCTCATTTACACCCTATGTAATAGGTAAAGGTATGAAATGATCCTTCATTTCATGTATTTTAGTGACAACAGCCTGTGCGCCTCTAGTGAGTACCCCAGTTTGACAGTCTGTATAAAACCCACCCCCTGATTTCCCATCTCACTGTCAGGTTTGAGTATTCTACAGCAGGGGGCAAAGAACGGACCCCACGTTTGCCCTAGTATCTTTCCAAAAATCCTGCCAAACCTATGCATCGAGGGGGGAATAGGTATGCTCGGTGGGGCCTTGCATAAAACAACCAGGATTGTTTTCTTGCAGTGGTTTATAACACCGTCCCACCTCAGGAGATGTTGCTGAACACTTATTGGGTTGTTGTTTGACTGCGACATACATTGGTATTCAAAATTCTTCAACCCCCAGGTTTATTGTCAAACCGTAGAGACTTTCAGCTGTTTGGCATAAACAAATCCCATAGAAAATCTCTGGTGGCATTTGAAGAAGGCAGTTGCAGCACGCAGACCCAAAAATATCACTGAAGTGGAGGCCATTGGCCAAGAGGAATGGGCTAAGATTTCTCAGGAATGCTGCCAGAAGCCGGTGTCTGGCAATGCATCTCATTTACAGCAGGTCATAAACGCAAAAGGGTTCTCTACCACGTACTAAAGATGCTTGGCATGAAGGTGTTGAATAATGTTGAGACTGGAGAAGTCGTTGTAAGCTGCATTTTCAGTTGAATCTGGGGAAAACACTTGAAATATTCGTTGTGTGAGCTATTTCAATTGCTTTTGTTTGATTTGTTCATTTTAAGCAGCTGAAAGTCTGAAAATGTTGACAATAAACCTGATTTGCAATGGGGGTTAGATAATTTTGATAGCGATTTTATACCAGGAGCTGTAAATACATACCTCAACTACGATGTTTGGGAAAAACGGAAGAAAAAAAAATCCTACCACAAACTTTGACAAAGGCTGGTGGTAGAATTAGTGCATGGAAAGTGTTTAAATGCCACCATATGAAATACCACGGGGTTTGATGGGCTAAATTATATTGTGGGGACTGTTTCAGGGATTCATGACAGAATAATGGCAGATATTATGACAGACATGCCACTATTGTTAATTTTGATCTGGTTTTGCAGCTGGGGGATTGGACCTTGTTAGTTGGCTTAGTCCACCATACGTCACTGATATTACCTGTATAATGTGTGCATAGTTAACAAATCTGCTTAAATAACTTGAACTCCTGAGCAGCGTAGTTGAATAAGTTTTAAAACAAACCTGTTAATCATCAGATCTTATTTGCATAACGTATTAGTATACATTTCTTAAAACTGACGTTATATAGATGTATAGATACATTAACACAATTTCTCCCAAATTACTCCTAGACTGATATCGCTTTAACATAGAATAACCCTAAACTGTGTAGCATGTGAAACAAGGAATTGTTAGAATCTCTGCAGTAATGAGTACTAATTAAGGCTCCTATGACTAATGCCTGCACTGGGTGCTAGATGGTGTTAGAAGACCCCATACTACCTGGATTTCTGAATAGTGGAGTCTTAAGCAGCTATATTACTGGAACTGACACTAAGCCACAATTGAGATATTCTTCAGGAATCTAACTACTTCACGTTACATAAAATGTTGCAATCTCTAATTGCAGCCACAGTTAGGACGGTGTATTGCGAATATTTATTGTTCTTCATCTTTTCGTTTTGTTTGTTTTTTGAGTATCTTTAAATGCTTTTTACTAATTTTAATTGACGGACGTGTTTTGTTTACACTGTGCATGTTTCTTGTCTTCCATACTTAATAGGGTTATTGGTTACTGTGAGGGCTACCCATAGTTCCTTCTGTAGGTTTAGGATTCTGTATTGGGATTTTTTTCTTGGATTCATTTAAAAAGAAAGAAAAGTGGGACTATTTTTTTTTGTTGTTGAAGGTTTTGGCGTTTCCACTTTATCCAAACCTACTTGTGTTCTAATGTATCTTTTTGTTCCTCCTACACCAATGCTTACAATATTCAGGACCTAAACTTAAAAAACATAAACATTTTAAAAACCGATTTAAAGTTCTTGACGGTAAAAAAGGTGGGTAACTGTTTTTGTCTTGTACCCATCTTGATTTTCGCATAGTGATTCTCTGTGATGTCATTGTCATTTTCCCATCCAATCATGTATTATTTGTGCTGTTGCATAAATGGTAATGTAACACTTCATCATCTACCTGGGATCGGGCATTTTATATTACTTCCGCTGCCAGTTCCCATTCCACCCAAGACACCTTCAAGAATGCTGCTGTTTCACAGTCCATCTGATGCACATGTTTCCATTTTCTTCATTTACTTTTATTTTAACATCTTCACTTCACTTCTCCTTTGCATTGTGTCATGTTGTCCATGTATTTTTTTGTGTTTTGTACCCTAGACAGCTTAATCCCTCTAAATTAACTACATTGTCCTTGCTGGTCATGAATGATTAAACATTTTTTCAGTTTAATCTCAAATCCTTTTTTTTTTTTTTTTTTTAATTGGTTTCTGCAGCCTATCTCATCTTGTAAATGCTTATGTTTCGATGGTTACTGTTTTTTAGAACTAAGTGTATTTCGAACAAAACCTCTGTAGATATGACTAGGTTCTAGCATGGAATAAAGGAAGGATGTATGCAGCATTGTTCCCAGCAATTGGCAGATGTCCATAGTAGCTTAAATAATTATACCAATTGGAGAATTGTCTTCATGGACAGCACTGTGCATTGTAATAGTCTGTTAGTATCTGTAACTGTTTGGTATTGGTTACCCCAAATGCCTTACTAATTCCCTTATGGGCCTAAAATGATTTCTGTCCCTTTTGGCTTTACAAGTTAGCTTTTTGTGAAAATGTATATGTTAAACTGTAGTTTGGGGAATTTTGAGCCCTGTATGAAATATTACACCAAATTTGGCAAATATACACTTATACGATTAAACCAGTCAACTCTAAAGTAAAATGTCATTCATGGCCGGGGTTCTGAACCATTGCTGACTTACTCGCTGAGCTCAGTTGGTAAATACGCTCGCAACAGGACCTGTTTAAACCCTCAGGGTCACAGGTCCAACCCCTGGCTGGGTCAACATAGCTCTTTATCCTTCCAAGGTCGATCATCAGTTAGGTAGTAATAATGTCTATTATTCAGCTGCCAATTTGGTTAATTCTGATAGTGTGCACTTTGAGTCCCGCTGGGAGAAAAATACTTGTTGTTACTATTGGGTAACCTTTAAAAAGCAGTGGAATACAAGAATCACGGAATCGAAGAATGCAGTTACAAAGCACCATATGTGACCTTTTAAGGTGAAATCATTAAATATTCTTCCTTTTAAGCTGGGGTTTGTTCTATGCAAGTTGCAACCAAAGGTGGTGTTCAAGAGATACTGGTGCAGTCTACCAATGCTATTTTGATGTGCATGCTGTGATGTGTACACATATGCCAACACGTATTGCTATGAGAGATTTTAGGAAAGCACGTTCATTTTCCAACCTCCTCCTCATTATCCAAAATGTTACTCTGTCTGCTGACGCAACATGTAAAATTAAATAACTCTTCATTGGTCCCTCTGACCTGCATATTAATTTCTGGTCCTGATCACTGTTGAATTACACAGATGTAGTGCATGCCTTTGACCGGCAATGGATCCTGAATCAAAAAGTCCATTAAATGAAAGGTCTACTCTGGCCAAGAAAATAATGGATCATTGATATGCGTTGTCTAGGCATGTTTGTGTTTCAGTAGTATGGATACACACTGCTACAAATCACATTTTTTTCTGCTGTCATTAAATAGCTAGTTTTTTTTCCCTTTCAAAGGCATCATGACACTTTCAATTTGTGCAGAATATACAAATGATGGTTGGGATACACATGGAACTTTAGTGCTGAATTTAACAAGAGTGAGTTAGCTTGTGCTCATGTGATATAATCAATTATAGTATTTTTTCACTTTAATATTAATTTATGTAGGTTGCAGAATTTTGCATTTAAAGCTACTTGGTGCAATATACTGCAATCGAAATACAGGTTTGTAAACAATATAAACACTCAGTTAACATGTTTTGTCATCTTTTTCTTTATTGTTAAGACAAACCAAAGGAGCAAAAGAAAGACACATTCTTGGAAAAACTTGCAACACAGGTCATCAAAAACCTTCAGGTCAAAATCACAAACATCCACATCCGATATGAAGATGATGTGAGTTATCAGTAGGATCCTTTATCAGAACGATTACGCATAATGTATATGTACTATGAATTACATAGATCTTGATGTTTTCATTTATATTTACAGATTACAGATGCAACGATTCCTGTGTCTGTGGGAGTTACGCTGGAAGAGCTGAGTCTTCAGGTAAAACCCCTTAATATGTCTTCCTTGGAATTGGTAGATTAGGCCTTAATTGGTTACATTGGTTGTACAGTATAGCATCGTAAGCGAAGATGATTAAAGTATTGGTTGAACAAACATAGAATAAACCTTGATGGCAGATAAAAAGCATTCGGCCAATTTAGTCTGCCTGTTTTTCCTGATGTAAAGACTGAAACCTTAATCAGTCCTTGGTCTCTACTTAGATTCTACTTTTAAGCATACTGTGAACCATCCTTCTGTAGTAATCGTATTTCTTTCTTCCATTTCTCTACAGACTTCCAATGAATCATGGACCCCATGCATATTAAATGAAGCAGCTAAAATAATATACAAGGTGAACGCCTGAATACATTGTCTAGTAGACTCAACATGGCTCTCCCTCTCCTTTTTTCAATTTTATATTCATAATATATGTATATATTTGCATGTAAACCTTTTGCGATAAATGTTTTGTGAAAGAGTTGAAATATAGCCAACCTCAGCTAAGTGGACATGTTGTCTGAGTGCAGAAATTGAATAAACACTAGGCAAAAAATCTAAATCTACAAATCTCAATCCGACTGTTCCTGACTTTTTTCTTCTTCTTTTTACCTCATGTAGCTGGTCCGTCTGGATAGTTTCAGCACCTATTGGAATGTGAAAAGCCCCATGTATTACCACAAGTCCAGTGAAAATATCTTGGTAAATACTCTCGAATTAGCTCTTTGAGGAAGTAATATCTACTCGTTGAATGCCTATGTATAATAATATATGTCGCTTAATCACTGTATGTACGTAGTGAACCTTTCAAACTATATTGGTAGCTTTATATTGCCAAAAAGCAGAGCCAACTCTCACCTTCTTTCAGTAGAATTTGGTAATCCCATCATCATTTTTAGTTGAAACTAAATCATCCCTTCTGACTACTGCTTTAATGAATAAACCCCATTAAACAGCATATTTCTACTTTTTTAATTAGATTAAGGGATTTTTTATTGAAGCCTCTTTTCCACGGTATTTTGATTTAATGTTTAGTTTTGTTTTCTTTGTCAAAACTATCATATGGGGAAAACATGGAAATACAAGGTTTTTCTTGTTTCCCAATATGAATTAAAATATTGTTTGAATAGGGGAATGAACACATTTTTATGTCTAGGGTTTACAAGTAAGAGGATGGTTAAAAAAAACCCACATCATACTCCTGTCATCTGATTTCTGTGTATATAAAAAAACAAAACAAAAAGCAAAATCAAAAAAAGCTGTTTCTTGTCACAGGCATAAACACCTTAGTCTTTGGTGGTTTTTAAACTGTAGTCTTAACTCTGGGATCACTGTGATGTTTCCACCACCCCATGTACTTACTTTCATACTGTCTTAGCTTTAAGCTACAAGACCCCAGAAACAATTTTTAGCACTGTCCTGCTTTGAGAATTGGAATTCTTAAATGTGCTGTTTGTTAAAAAAAAAATATACCATTAAGACAAGAAGTTTACAGCATGCCTGGCATTCAAACTCCCAGTGATATATAACTTGTATTGGTTGGCTATAAAGTATCCAGGTTATGGATTTAGGACAAGGAAAGCCTACTCTTTTTGAAGTTTATACTTTAAGGCCTCTTACTAATTATCCGTTATTACTGGTGCTGAGTATGTGCTAAAGGGACACTCTAGCCATTATTTGCACTTTACATGGTCCCTTATGTTTTTTTGTGTTCATTTTACATATGCATTAATTTATTTCAAGTTTGACTTAATGCATATTAAAGTACTCAGAGAGTACTATAGTGGGATTGTTGGGGACCTTAAATTGTGCCTTAAGTGTTTTGTTGCAGTCGGTGGTTCTAGCAACGAAAAAAAAAAAAGAACCGTGACAAGTTTTAACATTTCAGGTTGATGAAAGTATAATAAATACCGTATTTGCTCGATTATAAGACGACCCCCCAAAATCTGAATATTAAATTAGGGGAAAAAAGAAAAAGCCTGAATATAAGACGACCCTATAGGAAAAAAGTTTTCCCAGTAAATGTTAACTCATGTAAACTATTTTTTTTAATAAAAGCTATGATTGAGAAAAATATTTTGTTTTTATTTCCTTTTATTTTCCAACCTGCCCCCCCAGTTATGCGCTTCTGCCCCCAGGCTTGCCACTTTGCCCTCAGAAATGCCTTATACCCCCTATATGCCACTGTGCCCCATGATATGCCTTTTAACCCTCTATATGCCACTGTGCCCCATAATATGCCCTTTGACCCCTGATGTGCCACTCTGCCTCCAGAAATGCCTTGTATCCCTATATGCCACTCTGGCATTTAGGGGGTTAAAAGGCATATTATGGGGCAGAGTGGCATATAGCGAGGTATAAGGCATTTCAGGAGGCAGAGTGGCATATAGAGGTTTAAAAGGCATTTCTGGAGGCAGAGTGGCATTAAGGGGGTTAAAAGGCATTTCATCGAGCACTCTGCCTACAGAAATGCCTTATGCCCCCCTGCAGCCTGAAGGAGGTGCGGTTAGCAGCGGGGGTTGTCTGCGTCCATCGCGCATACACCCTCCGGCTGTCAGAGAGAATTCCCCGCACCGGTGCGGGGAACTCTGATCTCTGACAGCCGAGAAAGGTCTGCGCGATGGACGCTGCGAATTGCGTAGACGTCTAAACACTGCCCAGACAACACACCGGGGAGTCAGAAGTGCCAGTAAGTTTGCGGGGGGGGGGGGGGTTACCAGACAGGAGGATCCAGGCTCCCTGCAGCGCTGCGGGGGATCTGGATCTTAGTCTCATAGCCAGACCAATTTGAGGTCTGATTATAAGACGACCCCGATTTATAAGACGAGGGGTATTGTTTCAGAACATTTGCTCTGAAAAAAACCTTGTCTTATAATCGAGCAAATACGGTAATACTTGCATAACAAGTGACTTGAAGCCCAACTGATTGCATCGGAAAATATCTCCTAACCTAATGTCCTTCTTACAAATACCTGTAATTGAGATCCACTGTATTTCATCAACATGTAAATACCATAATGTTAGACTTGTGTGGGTTCCTGTTTCTGTATTTATACCGAAAGAGCCAAGTTTACTATGAATGCATCACTCTATATGTGATGTATATAGGAAAACAAATGGAAAACATTTTTTTTATCTCTTTAAGGCTAGGTTTCCACTTGGGTTTTTGTCCTGCGTTATTTTCTTGATGAAAAACGCCAAGAAAACTGCCACTGCATTTACCTGCGTTTTGGCGTTTTTTCTGGAGTTTTTTCTGGCGTTTTAGCCTTTCTGTGGAAATTGCTTTTTTGACCTTAGGCAGTTTTTCCCAGCCTTTACACGTTGGAATTTTCACCCAGCTAAAAGGGATTAAGATAAATGGCAAGTATCTGCCCCCTCCCGATGTCATTTTCTTGGTAGAGTTCTACTTAAACACGCCCTGGCGGACCCTTATGTCTCTTTTCTGTGGTTTGTAAGGCATGCTTTATTCCGAATGTCTGCTCCTCATTGGCC